>PQWD01010016.1:0-167176 GCA_019425675.1 Leucinodes orbonalis | reverse complement strand
TGTCATTGTTGTCTGCATTATACAAAGGCTCGCAACTTTCACAGATATTGCACTTGCACAATACTCGAAAGGAGCTAGAATGCCAAGGGTTGCCGCTAACGACCTCCGTTTAAGCTTTCGCGGAATTAGTCGCTGACATTGTCAATTGTTTTTAAAATATCGTCGAGTGCCAATTTGCGTTGGGAGGCTGCGCGCGCAACCATTACGGAACATAGTTAATGTTACAACACACTTTATGCTTATTGATATTCGACTTGTCGAGGACATTGTTAATGAGTCAGTTTTCTCCACTTTAAAGATGGTAAGTCGTCTTTTGTAAAATAAACTAGCAAGTTTGCACTTGTTGTTGCGAACATTCGCATCCGCATCCGCAAATGCGGAACTTCCGCATAGATTTGGACATCTGCATCTGCATCCGCATCCGCATTAATCAGTGCGGATGTTCATGCGGATGTGAATATCATGCAAGTAGCGACAAGAAAGAAATTGGGCGAGCCCGGCGATCGCCGCGAGGCCGGTCGCACGTGGCAATGACCAATGGGATATAGTAGTAGTTATTAGGAGCGATAGTAGGGGTTTAATATAAAAATAAGTACTTATGTTGATTTGATTACAATAAAAATGTAAATAATTAAGTTATCAATGTTATCTTTGTTTTAATTCTTCATTAATAGATTTTATTTAAATAATATCTTAAACATTCGCATTCGTCGATGTCCGCCTTTAAAACTCCGCATCCGCATTCGCATTCGCGGATGTCAGCCTTCAAAACTCCGCATCCGCATTCGCATCCGCGGATGTGAAAAAATCAGCATCCGCAACATCCCTAGTTACTACCACAAACACGTGTGATACTATCGTATCGAATTTCATTTATCTTATTTAAATTTCTTGTATGAGAAAAGACATCAAGAGTAGTAACCTCTTGAGGCTGAGGCAATAATTAGCGCAGTCAACTAGGTAAGAAATCTTTACTAAATTATAATAAAATAATACAAGGTGTTAGAGAAAGGAACAGGTTAACGGATGATCTTTGATGTTCGTGAGAAAGTGTATAAGGAGGTGCAATTTTGAATGATGCTTGTTTTACTGATTTCCGAATATATTATTAGCAATGGATAATCTGTCATCTATTTGGCGGCATTTAGTAAGAACGTTAACGATCCGCAATGCTTTAAGAAGAATACCTTTGAGCACTGCGTCCTACCCGTGCTGAGTACATACGCAAAATAGGCGTGTGCACTGACATTGGGATCACTTCAATAGTTTAAAATCCCTTAACGTGCAATGGAGCGAGCTATACTAGAGGTCTCTCCAGAATAAAATGAGAAATTATGTTAATCATGAGAGAACTAAAGTTACCGATATAGTTCGCCGAATCAGCGAATTGGCAGTGGCTGGACCCGTACATATCGCACTATCGATGGCTCTTGGACCACGCGAGTTCTTGAATGAATATCGTCTTTAGGCAAACGTAGCGTGGGATGCTCTCCGGCCTAAAGGACTGACGACTTGCGTAAGTTCGTTAGTGAAGGCTGGCTGAGAAAAACAGAGGGCGCGGATATCTGGCGCAAATGTATTTATATCCAGCTGTGGACTGCGATCAGTTGAAAATAAATATTCTGTATTTTTCATACAATGAAATTTATGTTTGGGAATTTATAAACAGCTTATTAAAAAAGAAATAAAGAAAAAAATTAAAGATTAAGTAAATAAAAATAATTTCACTAAACAAGAGAAAAAAAAACAAGTTTACAATGTTTCAAAAGGTTATGTCCAAGTTCATATACTACATTAGGCGTCATCAATGATCACGATGCTCTAACCCAAGAGACACGATTCCAGATAGAGTCGTTCTAGAAAAACACAAGCAACATTATTTCCAATATCTTATCAAACGCATATCGTACCTTATCGTTAGCCCCAAGACAGTTTTCAAGATGTACGAGTATTTCTCGGAGAGTCCATCGCTGTACAAGTTTATGGGAACGTAGGACTACAAGGTGTGCTTGCTAGCACAAACATAAGGGCGTGGACAGAGCACGGCGAGCCGCGCGTGGGCCCGACTGGCGTCCTAACAACTTAATAAGCGGTTGTGCGTGATTTACGCGCGCCCGCGGCGCCAGCGCATTCGACCGCGCCGACTTATTTCTACTAATTTATGACAGATAAACATCGATTTTACTTAGCGATACCATACGAAAATTAAAAACGTGTTAAACTATCAAATATATAAATCAAACCCATTAAAGTATGATGGCTTATAGATTTCACCAGTTACCGCGGCCCTCATTAGTCTAACCACTAAAAATGGACGCAACTAGACGCGCGGCATCGAAGTGAATATAAATCTTGTGCGCGTGCTAATTACGCCGCACTCAATAAATCTCTCTTATTATATAGGCTGTAAATATACCACAAATATACCATAAATACCATTCCGAGACTGTGTAGGCCATAGACCCCACTCGAAGCGGCTCGCGGCCAAGTTATGGCCCTCCGAATGGCCGCCTCGGCCGTAACAATCGGTGTGAATCGAAAATAACCGGAAAATTTCCACAACTTGTCTAATGGCTTATTGTTGTACGATTGTACGCTGTTGTTGTTACGGCTAACAAATTGCCGAGTTGTCAATGTATTTTAAGTATTGTTTCGTGCTTCGAATACGTCTTGTAAATGTTGTACGAACTATAAAATACAGCACAATGTTCTAACGTGAAATCCGGTTGTCGCAACTTAAGTACATGTTTATTTATCTACAAGAATATGTATCACCAAAGATTGAAATCGTGCGACAACAACTTTTTAATGATTTATCTTTATTAACATGGTTCCCTAACGGCTAGTCAAAGTTGAAATTTTTAAATTTCCTATTACCGATTTTCCTGTATCATGAAAACGTACCAAATATTGCACATGAGAACGTAAAAACGATCTCATGCATTTAAAATTCACTTCGATTTAAATGTCTATTCCAGAAACACGTTCCGCACCTTTCCACGTTTCGTGTAATTAAAACAACAGTTCCATTTTATAATTACTACAGAGAAATACAGGATTTCCAATTTTCACCTTCGCCATTTAAAAGTATCAAGTGGTGATAATAAAAATAATTGAAGTCGGCGCAAAGTGACCGCTAACGGCGCGGACCAGGATCGCTCGTTAGCACGAGGGTTCTCGGTTGCCAGATAACCATCGAGGTACGAATAAGGAGCACCCACCAGCCGACGTGCAGCTCTCAAACAATCACTGTTGAGCCTTTATTATTTTTTGCCTTCGGCCATTGTTTTCTCCAAATTACTTGGCAGCATTGAAACGCAGCAGACAGCGATAACCGAATGTTGAAAATATAATAACTTCATTCAAATAGATTTGTGGATATTTATGTATATCTATGCTTTACACATGCTCTATAATGATAGTTTGTTATATTTAAAATCATATTTGCATGTATGTCCCATGGTTGTATGTACTGACTTGATGAACTCATAAAAACGCCGTTTATAGTCACTAGATATGTGATAACTGATTAGTTAACAAGTTTACTTTCCGAAAACGTAATGCTTAAAATATTTTAGCTTCATTCAGTGATATACAGTTTACATGTATTTTTATGATAGACATATTCACGCTTTATATAGTTAGTACATACTTAATAATAAAAATCATGGTTGTTTATGAATTGAGGTTTAAATGAAAAAAATACTTATTCAGCATAGTTCAACAGTCACTGACTGTGAGATTAGTTTAAAAGTTTCCTATCAGAGCCATTGAATGGCATGAGATTGTTATTTCCATTTTACTTTAATATATACTCTTTGGGATCAAATCAGAAGTATATATATCCGAATAGGCGGGAAGTGAAAGTACTACTTAATATCTTTAAGCGTCGGTAGCTCAATGTACTGTTGCCCTCCCACCGGAAGAGCTGAGGTTCAAATCCCGCCACGTACCAATGTGTTTTCGATTTTTAGGAATTGTACGTTATCTGATGCTCTTACGGTGAAGGAAAACTGCGCATGCCTGCGAAGAGATTCAAAGATTGTGCGTGAAGTCGTTCAACCCGCACTGGACCCGCGTGGACGACTAAGGCCTAAGCATCCAATACGGGTAGACTCGTGCCCTTCGATGGGAACGCTTAATGAGCTGATGATGATGCCCATGGAGAGTTTGGGCCGGAAACCACCACGCGAGCCCATTGCGAATACGGGGACTTTTAAACGACTACCATTCATAAATAGCATCCCGAACAATGACGTCTTTTCCGAAGCATATGAGGTAATATTTTCGGTTACCCATCCAACGAATGTGAAAGCAGCTTGAATTGTTCGAGTATCAATCGAATCCAATATCCTATCGCTAGCTGTGTCGAGCAATTTTTTTTTCGAACTGACTACTGCTGTTGACTGCAGATGGCCTTTACATCTTCACCGGGCAATTGGCGAGCGCAGATGGCTTTCAGCCTTAAAATTTACACAACGAGCCTAAGGGCGTCCCCGAATGGGACTCGAACCTCGGCTAAGGGCGTTGAGGGGGGGTTGTACCCGCGGTATATGATGTTCTCCCGCGATAAGACATTGCTTTATTTTTCTTAAATTAAAGTAGCCTAGGTTTTTCCTTATAACATCAGCTACCTGCCAAAAAAGTCCCGTCCAAATCTGTTTGTCAAACTCTTTGCCTCCTTATGTGTTCCCTAATCAGTATAACCAGGCTGTCTTCAAGACAAGAGTGAATAGGCTGTTTCTAGGCAGGCATGGCCTCGGCCGCATTATCACTTACCATCAAGTGAGGTGGCGGTCAAATGTCTGCCTATTGAATATAAAAAGCCCTTTCAGAGACTACCCGGAACTAACAGACAGACAAACATTTCAAAATTTTGTTTATGTGTATGTATCGATGGTATTGTATATAAGTATGCATGAAAAAAAATATTTCAATATTACCAACAGACACTCCAATTTTATTATGCATAGATTAAATTCTAAGTGAAAATCTAGTACTTTCATATCTGCTGGTAAAGAATGTTGTCAGGTATGTCATTGGTGGCTTGTGGAACGTTAAATGTGTGAGTGGGAAAGTGTTCCGCTCGTCACAGGTATGCTGTAATTACGGGACGGTTACTTTTTAAAATACCTTGAGAAATTTAGTGCAGAGTACACATTGCATTGTCCAGTTATAATTTTAAATAATAACAAAAACAAATATCTACTGACATTCACACAGCGCCATCTAGCCACAAACTTAGCATTCGCCTGTAATTTGGATATTAAACAAAGGATAAACATTGTATAGATACTTATTTACATTTATCTGTAAATACATACATATTACACATAGAAAACACCCAAACCAATACAAACAAACATGTTCATGCATACAAATGTTTGTAATGCCCGGGGTTCAAACCCCTGAACCTTTGGTGAAGTAGCCGACGTCTCAACCATTGCACCAGATAGGCCGTCATAATGTAAATTTTAAATAACTTACAATTGTTATAAGAATAATGTCAGCCACCGAGAAAACAGTTCAATCTAGTGGCAAATGTCGCCTTCAGCACACCGGTGATGCTAAATTTAGATCATGGTGACATCAACACTATTCGATTTACATTCATCATCTCAGCTCATTAACATCCCACCGAGACGCACGAACCTACAGGTAAAGTGAATAGGCCTTAGTTCCACGCACAAAGAAAGCACAACCTTTGAATCTTCGTAGGCGCAGGGTTGCACAATTTTTTCCTTCACCGTGAGAGCGTCGTATAAACGTACATATAATTCGAAAACACATTGGTACGTGGCGGGAATATGTCTGTTTATATTGGTTAACTAGTTTTCTTTGTATAATAATTATGTAGGCACCTGTGTATTTACAAAAAAAAAAGTATATAATAAAAAATAGTACATTTATCCGTTGTTTGGTACCCAGGCTAAACGCAATTTAGAACTTAATGGCTCTGTGTGGATGTTATTTGATACTTATTATTTATGTATTATTACAATGAAAACTTATTCAGGCATTTCTGCATGATTAAAAAACATAACGTTTCCGTTTGGATCATTACCAAATCAGTCGCGCTCATGGACGTATGATGACATCGTCCTAGGTAGTGCACTAGTAGTATATGGAACGTCATGATGCCAGAGAAAAATATACATTTACGGAAAGATCGCTTGAAAACATTAGGGGCCTCTTAATAGCACCAAAAAATATTCCTTTTTCAAAACGCCAATGTTTGTGTAAATATATCTTTCAAAAACGTAATCCCCCAGCAATGGTTGTATTTTAAACACATTTGTAACGAGTGATATTTTCCGTTGGGCGCGCAAGCCGTGCGGAATAAGCCTCTTGCGCGTACAGACGATCGCACAAACTGAATCGTCCTGCACTAGCGTCGGGCGCTTACCACGATATTAGGTACTGCACTGCCTGAAACGGAACAGGTGTTCGTATTCTAATCACGGCTACATAACTATTGGGTGGAAATATACGCGGGAACATTCGCCGATGATGTTAAAATCGGGCAAGTGTGGGTGAGCCTCGCGTACGTAGGGTTCTTTGCCATTATCTATGAAAAACGGTAAAAAATTAAATTTGTTGAGTTGAGGTTCTAATATAGCTTATAATGTGATTTTGTGAGAACCTAAATATTCTGTTAATATTTCAAACTTTAGCGTAGCGTAGAATAGGACGCCTTCCGCCTCGATGGATCGACGACATAGGAAAGGTCGCTGGTGACCGCAAAGGATCCTAGATGTTATCGCGGAGGACTGATATATACCTTCTAAAATCCTCTGCAAGACACCAACGAGTATGTCTTGCAGAGGACTGTGATGAGTAGAAGAGAAATTTCAAGCGAGTAATTTACCTGATGCCGTTATTATTATCAAATAAATGACATTCGTTTTGTTAGGATCCTAACTATTATTTGTTGTATTTGTTATGTATTTGCTGTTGTAAAGCAATATCGTATCCTTAAATATGGTTCTGAAAAATATCCATATCCACACTTCAATATCTGGTTTAATTTATTAAGTAATAATATTTTTATGTTTCAAAGTGTACAGGACGGTATTAACGCTCACCTGATGGTAAGTGATACGCCATACCATGACAGAGCGGCATTGATTGAGACCAACCATTTATAGACAGTTATTATTCTCCATCAATGTCGCACTACGCCCGTCACCCAAGACAACAGATGATAGGTTAGTTACTTATACCCGGTAATTTTTCTAGCTACAGTGCCCTCATCCCGAAATACAGAAGTGCACAAGCCACCTGGTTCTCGGGACGATATCCGGTACTTCGGTTGTACCTACCTAGATGACTCAGTACCGAGGCTACCACCTAGTACTATAATAATCACTATATAGTATAAAACAAAGTCGTTTTTTGTCCCCATGTCTAGGAACAGTCTAGTGCGCTTAAATCTTTAAAACTACGCAATGTTATCAAAATGATGTCGTTTTTAATAGATTGTTGTTGTAGTGATTAAATAGTGGAGAAACACTATAATTTTTGAGTTCTCTAATGTGTAAATAATTATTTTTTTCCGTTTACATTGCAAACGCAAGCTGAGCCCTACAAGATTTATCAAAATATTGTACCGAGTATTGTAAACAAAAAAAAAGGTCTACAGAAAATTCCGCGATGGTATATATTTATCTCTTATGGATATCCCACAATAACAGTTTTTTGTCATTTCCTTTTTACGACAAGTAATAGCCAATTTTCAAAGAATTTTAACCAATACAGCATTAATCCGTATCCAATTAAATACCTTAAATACATTGTCGATTTGTTATAGATCTATACGAGTATGGCACTTTACAGCATATGATTCATATTAATATTTTCGAAGATATCACAGACTTCAAAATTGCGGTACGTAGCGTTTGCGGCGTTACCAGCCGACCGGGTAGGCGGTAGCGTACCTATTACGAGTATCATCAATGCACCCGTGCGAAGCATGGGCGGGTTGCTAGTTATGAGATAAAAGAAAGAATGGTGAGGGTAAACTTAGTTGCAAAAACTAATAAATGTAGACCGCTTGGAAACGGTCCCAGTGGCGGTAATTTGGGGAGGCCACGCTGTAACTTTTAGGCATTGATAGTGATGAAGGCCTCAAATAATATTATTTATGTTTTTATTTCAATAACAGCATAGGATAGTATTTAAAATTTAATTCTATGTTACATTTGCATCTTGCTTTCAAAACGCATAATTTACATTATATTATCTGCGCTATTGTTTACCAAGAACTGTTCCACACATAAATTGCATGTAAAATCATAGTGCTTATTTGAACCAAGACAAAAGTCTCAACCGTCCAACTTTCTAACATATCTAATTATCCTTAAAAGGATTCCCGCGAACCAATTCCAATCTGAACATAAATTAGAGACGAATAAAAACAAAACACACAAAATAAACCCAATTAACACATAATGGGGCTCACGGGGTATGATTCATCCCAACAAAGATATCTAATAATCGTTGGAAACACGTATTAATAAAATACAAAGCTATTCATTACGCAGGGTACCAACATTGGGGTCGGGAACATGTAATTAGGGTATCGGACTCGGTCATTTTCGATAATTCATAATGCATGTTAATTATGGTGGTACTTTGCCTCGGGTTAGACCTTGAGAGCGACTTGCCGAGCCAACATTGTATACTAATATACAATACGCACCTTGCACAAACGAAAATAAACGACCAGATATAAACGGCTTGTATGTTTACCCAAAAAAAAAGTACAATAAAGTTTTTTTCATTATGTATTTACTATATTTTAATGTAACATTTTGTGTATTTAACAGTCGACAGTTAAGGTACAACACGTACACTTAACGCCATCTATTTGCAATCCTAGGAAACTAAAACTTGCAAAATTACATTAAGTAATGTAATTGGATGAACAAATTGAAAGTGTGTAGTTGACAAATTATTCAAATTTGTTTTAACAAATGTTATTTTTGTTTTAGCAAATACTACTGTACAAACCATTCCCTCTTTATATTTTTGTCTCTACTGCATTATTGAATATATAGAGGCCGTACTACTGAAATTATAATACCTATATACCTTATTAAGTAAATAAGGGTATGATAAATAGACCAACTGATCATATCTATGAAAAGTGACTATGAAGTACATATGCCAGGTTATTGTATTATCCTCATTGCTTTATTATAAGTTCAATTCCAGCAGTGGTCTGTATAGCTACTACCTATAACATAAAATAGGAAAATAGTAACAATTTTTGTTTACTCAAGACTACGATGTTACAAGTAACGAAAGGGATATTTCCATAATTAATATCAAATGTTAAGTTAGTGTACTATTACTGGACCATCCGTGATTTTTGTACGAATGCCTCCAGAATCATCCGAACGGAATTTCCCAAGTGGCTGAACGTACACACGGCATTCAAACAGAGCACGCAATTAACATCGCCGTCCATATTTCGATTCGGGTGAAAATTTCCGTGCGCCAACTATTCGCTCACAACACTTTTGTGTGTTTTTCGCAGCTTCAACGAGCGCTATACTGAAAAGCCTCAGACTCCTAATTAGGCTGAAGTCGGACTTGCCAATTAATTCAAGTTTCACTCGGGAACTTTGCTGCGTCAATTAATTTCATAGTTAATTAGCAGGCGGACGGGACCGCGGAAGAAAGGGCTAACGACGCCGCCTCTGGCGCGTTAGTGCGCAACTTACACAGTGCTATTGTACGTCACGCAATCACAACACTATGGCGGCTATGCATGATCTTATAGTATTTTATAGCAGAAAAAAAAACTGTCACTTTGAATCTGACATAACCCATTAAAAAATATGTCCTGATTTCTATTGTGAAGATAATATGTAAGTTAATGCATTTGTTTCTGCGACTTTTACATTTTGAACTTACCTATATGCTAAGCAGCATTTGCAGGGTGGATATACATTGAAAACAATTTAAATTATTATTTCAATTTAGATCCTAAATATTACAATAAATAAGAAAATATATATTAATGTTAATAAATGGGTACTAACTCAATTAAAAAAACGCTAAGGCACTTTGTTTAATATACTCGAATTTGTAAAAGGAAGAAACTTCTATTTCAGATTTTTCTGGAACTCTTTATTTTAGGCAAACTATCCCATATTTGGCATTTTGGTCTACGCTATAAAAATTTAATTAAAGATCTGATGCACCGCCGAGAAAAGAACATCGATACTCCAAATATGTTTATTACCGCTTACCTTCATAATTTCCTTTGCATTGGTGCAAAGGTTTGCAACACAATCAATTTAGTTGTAGTAGGGTAATAGTCCCGGTGTATAAATGAAATTACATGCGTTTCATTTAGGTAATTATACCTCCAGTGCGATGCACCATGTAGGTTTTAACCAACGAAGTTTTAGGATACACAGAAAAGTATACATTGCACACACACGTGCAAGATTTTAAGAAAATAATTTAATGCATACAATCGAAAACATTTAAAGAAAAAATACAAGATTTTCAATCGTAATGGATACAAATAGCATTCTTATCTGTACCTTAATAGCAATCTCTTCAAGAAAACCTACGAATCTATTTTTTAAATCCATTTATACAAACGCTAGGAACCAGTCTTAGTCGTGGATAATTAATACATATTAAGCAAGATATTTAACATCTATTGATAAGTTATGTAGAGATAATAAAATAATGTAGGATTACATTTAAAAAAAATATGTTATTATAACTTATAAAAATAATATTTAACAGATAACAATGATCCATTTATGGTTAGTAACAAAAGTGAACTTTAATTATACATATATTTTTCTTATAGGAAATCTGTAAGTGTAAAGATGTATGAATTAAAATAAAGTATAAAAATAATCTAACCAATATTTTGTCTGTAAAGTCCGTATGTAAGTTACGAATAAAATGTATGTTGCATACGAGTATAAATTTACTCGCCACAAACCTTAATTGATTTATATTTGCTACAATTATTTCAACGAAGCAATAAACGCTCATGATACATTTATATAAAACAATGATGTTCCCCGTTACAGCTATCACCTAGTTCGGCCAGATGTTACTAGAAATTGTTACAGCAATGAAACAAAAGACAAAGCACGTCACATTATAAAAAAAGTAATGTCCGCCTCTATGAGCGAATCTACGGCGCGGCCCGGAATAAAGTATCCCTTGATGTTCTACGAAGCAATAAATAAGTGAGTTTTGCTTTATTTGTAGGCATTGTCTTACATCAGGCTATAATGGTCCACGAGCGGTACCGGGGAGAATTTAACAACGTCACGCTGGCAACGAGTGGGGCAATAACTCCGCGCAAATAAAATTTTAACCTCTGCTTAATATCTACGTTCCGGGCCTTAGTAAGCCCGCCAAATTGACAGACAGTAAAATATTTTATTCGAGCAATAATTTCATTTGTAAGAAAACAAGGCACGCCGCGAGCTCCGCAAACATCTTCCACGTGAATTGGCCTATTAAAACGTCGATTTCACGAGTGAAATTCATTTTACCGACGCAACACCGCGGCTATCTATCTTGTTATGTTTTGGTGCTTTCTAAATTACACAGTTTGACGAGATCTTAAAAATTAAACTGCGATTTTAAAACTACTTGAGTTTTATTTGCCAAAATAATTTTCGCCGTGGATTAAAGTACGTGAATACTCAATTTGGAATGAATTCCCGACATAGAGTACAACTAAAGTCATAGAAAACGAAATCTAGTCAAAGCAACAAAAACAAATAGGTATTCAAGTCAATTAAATTAAAAGACGTTAGTATTTCAGAGTTTGAGAAAGCTCGCACTCCACTCAAGATGCAAGGTTTTTCGCCAACAGCACTCGCTTAGAGTGCTTAAAAATCAACCCGCAATCGGCGGTCGGGCCAAAAGTCTTCACGGTCGGTCTGCCCCGTAACCTGTAATCGCCTGAGCCTCTCACGGGCCGATCCGACCCCGTTCGCTTTGTTTTCCTGAGCGATGTCATTAGTGGAAAGCCCTCGATATTTTCGCAAGCATCGATTATTTTTAATGGGCCGCTGCCGGTAGAGATGCACCTCTTGGTATAAGGCTTAACTTATCATAACACATTAAAATTGTTAAAAAATAAAATTATCATTAAAACCATCATCATCATCGTCAGCTCATTCAACGTCCCCACCAATGGGCACGAGCCTACCCGTATAGGGTGCTTAGGCCTTAGTCGTCCACGCGGGCTCAGAACGGATTGGACGACTTCACACACAACCTTTGAATCTCTTCGCAGGCGTGCATGAAGGTTTCCTCACGATGTTTTCCTTCACTGTAAGAGCGTCGGATAAAATAAAATTCGAAAACACATTGGTACGTGGCGGGATTTGAACCTCAGCCCTCCCGGTAGGAGGGATACAGTCCACATCATTGAGCCACCGACGCTCTTTAAACGATCATTAAAACCGAATTAATGAAAATAAAATAATATTTGATTCATATTCAACAACAATAAAACTCTTATATATTAAGCAAATATTGTGTTTGGGTGGATATATGTAGTTACATAATTATAACATGGCCTTAAAAAAGTAGAAAAAAAAATTATTGCTAAACCAGTTAAATCATGTGTCCTACGATCCAGGAATGACATCATATAATAATGAGATGTAGAGATTTATTATTTGATGTATTCATTAGAAATCTAAATTCTATTAAAAAGTAAAGGTATTTGAAAGATAAGAATTACCTAGTAATATAAACATATGCGTAAATTAAATCATTATCTACGAGTAAGTATACTAAGCACAGACATCGGATTGGGAAATCTGTGATACTAAGTATAATTTGAACGATGGTTTTAAAAATAACATTCAATGAAATGCAGATATTTTTTTTAATAATATATTTAATCCGTGTTTATGCAGAATATAAAATTTAATAAAGGAATATAACGGTTTTGTATAGTTCCGTTATTTAAAAAAATGTGTATGTACCACACGAATAATTTTAGTCACGGAGTCCTCTTGCATTTTTTTTGTTGATAGTCACATCACGTTATTATAAATCATTCAACAAATAAATAAAAGACGATTCGTTTTACATGAAATAATGAGGATTCCTTACATAATTTTCTTAATAATTTTCCAGGGTAACGCATCGTACCGCTCGGAGCAAAATCATTAAGGGATCATTAAAAGTCCGCCGTTAACCTGTCGCGGCCGGCGCTACCGGCGTCTCGCCTCGCCGCCCTTTGCACTGAAGGGTTTAACTGACTTTTTTACTTAAAATAATTGTGTTGGAACAATATTCCACCACCCATAAGAAACCTCAATAATATCAAAACATTTCAAATTAAATGAAGTCACACCTTTTGTTAGACCAGAAATCACAAATATGAGTCATTTATTATATATATATATATATATATATATATATATATATATACATCCTTACATACCCTTCTTTAATGTTACCTATTTTAAGTACGTTTTGTTATGAATTTAAAATTGATATCTTTTTAACTTAGTATCATGCATGCCCTTATTTTAACATACAATATTTATATAAAAACATAAAATTGTATTTATTTCATTAAGTATATTATTTATCTGATGGATACTGTTACGGCGTTGGCGCAGGCGGTTGCGTTCTCTTTTGCACCCGGTGCACACGGAAGATCAGTGTCGCGGTGCTTACTAAGTACCTCGACATAAAGCTGAGTGGGCACTTTCAGTGTCCTTACTGTAATTTAGACTAAGAACTTTGTATGTTTGGCACTGAATAAATGATTTTATTATTATTAAATGTGATTTCATAGCTATAAAGCAGAGAGATATTTTTTGCAACAGTAGTTTGTCAAAATTAAATTGCATCGTTAAAGTCTTGACTTCAGTCTTGCAAACAACAGATTTTCAATTGTTTTTACTTCAGAATATTCGAGGGGTTAAGTATGAATCGGCTCAATCCCCCCTATAGCTACACTATGTGATTGGGATATGAACTAAAAAATATATAAATGTATTTAGTCCGTGTGGTCCTCTCAGAGCGTCCAGAAGTCTATTTACTTTAAAGTATGGCTAAAATACACAGACAGAGCACAGCAGAAAAACGAATCAATAAATCGCACTTCAACATAATCTTTAAATATTCCCATTTACTAATTGTAGGTATACCTGAAATTCACTAAACATCGCTAACGACACAGTAAAATTCAAAGGGGATTTTCCAGAGTGCATTTTATGATGGCGATTTATCACTCTAAAGAGATAGTTAGAATCGGTGTTGGAATGAAAAGAGTGTAACAAAGTCGGGCGGCGGGCGCAAGCAAATGAGGCGCGTCGCTCACTGCTAACTAAACCAATCGACGGCGGACAGATGAGCGTCTCAAACGCTCTGAGAAGGGCAACTTTTACACGGAGCAAGCAAATCTTTCTGGTACCAAATGTTTTGTTTGCAATAAAAGATTTATTTTTTCACATTAAAAAAGTTTTTACGTACCATGTAACTTATGGTGACGGCAGATTAAAATACAATTGTCACTACCCATACTGCTCTATCATGTGCCGTAAGACGTGGTTACGAAACAAAATATTGAGCAGAATAACCTACCCATTTGGTGTTGCGGTTGAGACGTCGACTGCAACACCAAGGGTTCCGGATTTGATCCAGGGTACAGTACAAACATTTGTGTGCATGAACATGTCTGTTAGTAATGGTCGTTTTCTATGTATAATGTGTATATTTACCAAAAAAAATTGTATGTATGTTTATCCGTTGTTTAATACCCATACTTCAGGCTTCACGCTTAACTTGGGGGCTAGATGGCGCTTTGTGAATGTCAGTGGATATTTATAACCATATTTTGCGTTCTAATATTCAGCCTTAACTTTTATAGATACTGCTACCTCCAAGCATGCCTTTCATGGAGATTATGTTATGATAATCCTTACAGAAGAAGCTCATATAGAATGACTGACAAAAAAATAAATATCCACTGCAATTCCCACAGCGCCATCTAGCGAAAAATTAAACATTAGCTTTCATATGGATAATTGGGTGCTAAACAACGGGAAGGGAGGCCTATGTTCAGCAGTGGACTGCGATAGGTTAAAGAAAAGATATCTTTCAGACCTAGTCCAATAGACATGTACTACTTAAGCAAGTACAAAAACGAGCGTCTTTACCGCTACTCTGCGACGGCCGCTACTGCGCCCACCTGTAACCGAGACGAACATTTGCCGCCCGTCCCGGCCCGTTTGCCATCATTTGCGGGAACGCTTTTTAAACCTCATCTGCTTTAGCGCCCAGTGAATCCTTTCGCTTCTGCTTGTTACTCGGAAACAATTCCCGATTTCAGGTGGATGCTGTCTAGTTGTGAATTTAAATGATTGTATGTTGTGGGCATAAATAATTATCATAATTAGGAAGTAATTTTTTGAGGACTTGTTATGTGAAAGACGTATCTGAATCATAATTATAATGACCACAAGATGTGTGAATAATGTGATGTATTTTTTATTTATTTGAATAACAACTTTCAATTGTGTCAATATTTGAAAACGTTTTTTATAGTATCTGAATATAATACGAAGTTCCTATTTTGCTTTTGAAAATTGATTTCGACTAAATGAACGTAAAGATCTTCAACGCCTCAAAACGAAGATTTTCATGTTGCTCTAGAAAAGCGTGGGATGAGTATAAAATAACCAATTATGCTTCGATGGCAATTAATTATTTTAACTAATCTCCCCTTAAGATTTTCCTTAATAAATAGAAAATATTTCATTAAAATTTAATCTATGCTTTGGATAATGGCGTAGTAATAACGTCCGTTAAACTATACGCATAAAGGGCGACGCGTCGCATCTCCCTAATCCGCGGCGAGCGCGTAACGATCTCGTAACGAGGTCGGCTCGTTACCGCCGCGTCGGTTACCGCCAACCTCATTACGCGGTATCGGCGCTGCATCGCTGTCGTCTTCGTTATTTGCTGAATGTGTCACTGGATGCGCTACATGTGTGCTTAGATCGGTTTAACAGATTTTCGGCACATAGCTCGTATATAGAATTAAAAATGTTTGTTCTTAAATTTTAGTGTTAAAGTCCTTGGATGAGAAATAAATACCTTAAATGTATTTATTAAAAAAACTCATAGAAAGAAATGAACAGACATAGAGAAGAGAAAATCAAATACAAAGAAGTGAAGAATTATGTACCTACTTACTCGTAATACGACTGAATATTAGCTTTCGCGGGTGAACTCCTAGCAATTGGTACAATGTCTATTATAAGCTGAAATATTTAATGGGAAAAACAATAGAAAATCTATTGTTTGCGGGAATAATTCTCGGCTAAATATACGAACGGTTATTTTTGTGGTCGAAGGTAGATTAAAGAAACTAGTGAATTTAAACACAATAGAATATTGTTAATGAATAAATGAAATGAAATGATTCGTCTTGTATGTGTGTATGCTATATTTTTGAATGCCTTTAGATTTAGTAGGTATGGACAAAACGATAGTCGTCTTATATTTACGGGTATTTTAGGTCTCCATGGTAGTATCACGTAACTGCAGCCATATTTACAATCCTGTCAGATATTGGGCGCCAATGTCACAGTCGCGTCGCAGTGAACAGTTGTAACGTATTTTGCGCCTTCCAAAGGTTTTTTACAGGTGGTCTCCTGTTTCCTGGTTAGTTATTTGTAATTATTTCATAAAAAAATCTTTTAAAATCTATGCACTTACTCAATGATTTTGAATAACTTTATTGCAATCATTCGTTGTTTGGTGGAATCACGATTTTGTTCGATTTTGTTTATATTTTGACCAAATGGCATACCTTAACCATACCATTACATATATTATTTTTTTAAGTATTCCGCGAAACCATAATAGAAAATCTAATCGGTAGTCTTAGAGCCAATAATCCATGAATGAGTCTTCAATTGAAACATGGTCGCAAAAAAGTGAGATTAAAAAAAAAATTTGGGTGTCCATCAGGTGACGCTTAGAAGACATGTAAGTACTCATTATGTACAAATAATTTAAAATATTGCGAGCAACTACTGTGATACTTTCTTTGGGCTCATGCGTCATGTGCTGATGTTCCAAAAATCACAAACAATTTTTGTGACCTGTGTTCTCATATGGATGTGCTTATGGTAAGTTATTAACAGGTACATAGAAAGGATTTTCCACATTTGAAAATGCCTTTATTTCATTATAATTTAGGTGAAAAGTAATCGCCAGTGTCAAAATGCATTGATCTTGTCCAATCTCGGTATGCTTTCAATATGTTTAACTATTTATAACAATGAGATAATGTAAGTTAATAATAATACTGTCACCAAATAAAAGTGTCCTGAATGTGAAATAAAAGTAATATAAAGTAGGTTATATATTAAAAAAAATTAAAGAATATTCAGAGAAGAAAATCGAACCCAATCGGGCGGCCAATAAAGTGTAATAAAACAAACGGCGCCGTTACGTCTCCGTCCGCCCCGAGACCGCATCAAAATTCACTTGATCCGCAAACGTGAAAAAACGAGCACAGACCGCAGCGACAAAGCCCCATTCCGAATGGAAAAACGATCCTCTGCAATTGCCATAAAAGATCGCGGGCCAATAAAACCACGACATTGTCGGCGATGATTTGAGCGGGGAAGGAGAGGGGGAGCAACACGGTTGGCGGGCGGACATTTTATGCAATCGCGGGAAACGATACGCGATGGAGATGCGATGACGACTGATTTGTGCGATTCAATGGCCACGGCATTTGGGCCATTTCTTTTTTTCTGCTGACGGTTTTATTGGAAATTTGCTACTGACTGTCGGCAATTTTAATAGTTATCTATTTAGTTTATCGGGAATTGAGTATTTTTTTTAACTTGCGTGTTACAATAACAATAATAAAATGAAGCTAGACGGAGCTTCTCAACAGGTGGGTCTTAAAATGAACATGGACAAGACAAAAGTCATGTCTAATGCCCATGTCGTACCTATACCGATATCAGTTGGAAGTTCTGTCCTCGAAGTTGTTGACGAATATGTGTACCTGGGACAGGTAGTCCAAATGGGTAGGTCCAACTTCGAGAAGGAGGTTTCTCGTCGAATCCAATTAGGATGGGCAGCGTTCGGGAAGTTAAGGAAGATCTTTTCGTCCAAAATACCTCAGTGTCTCAAGACGAAGGTCTTTGACAATGTGTGTTGCCAGTTATGACATACGGAAGCGAAACGTGGTCGCTCACTAAGGGCCTCTTGAATAGACTCAAGGTTGCTCAGCGTGCTATGGAGAGGGCTATGTTAGGTGTCTCCCTACGCGATAAAATCCGAAACGATGATATCCGTAGGAGAACTAGGGTGACCGACATAGCCCAGAGGATTAGCAAGTTGAAGTGGCAGTGGGCAGGGCACATAGTGCGTAGAACCGATGGCCGATGGGGCGGAAAGGTTCTCGAGTGGCGTCCACGTAACGGAAAGCGAAGCGTAGGCCGACCCCCAACCAGATGGACGGATGATCTGGTTAAGGTGGCGGGGTAGCAGATGGATGTCAACTGCAAGGGATCGGTCCGCGTGGAAATCATTAGGGGAGGCCTTCGTTCAGCAGTGGACATAATTGGGCTGTAATGATAATGATGATGAATAAAATGAAGTAGGTACTGAAAATAAAAAACGGGTTCATCTCAATCTGGATAGGATTGGGTTTTCTTAGTATTTTAAATATGACACTCTTTTAAAATTGTGAAAATAAATGTATTTTTAGTTTTTCATGGTACACATGGTAGATATGACACTGTCGTTTGTCGCCTATGAACATTTACTTCTAGAAAGGTCCAGAAAAAAATTTTTTTTCAATCCTCATTATTTTTTTTAACCCTAAATTAAGTGTTTTAATACTTTTACAGAATAAAAGTTCAAAATATAAAACACAAACAGGCAAACTTTTTTTAGAATAATTTTATTCTTCTGCACAGGAAAAAGCGTAAAAACCAAGTAGAAAACAGGCATCCATTGAGTTTTCTAGTGCACTTCACTCTCAACAGGTTTTTACGTAATCCGTAGTACCTACATTTCAAGTATTTCAACTTTCTTTGCTTAATTTGCAGTACCTTCATCATTTAGATATTATGCGATTAAATACTTTGGTTCCTACAAAATGTAAGTAAAGATATTATGTTTAAATATGCATTTCTTAAATAAAATATTATTTTAAATTTACATTGTACTAGGAATTACGATATGTGATTCGAAAAATTTTTGCCCCAGTTTTTATCTGAAATATTTAAATTCAACTTTTCCGCGTGGATGTCTCTTTTCAGTAGGGGAGTAGGGGACCTGACTTAATTAATATAATGATGGAAAAATATCATACCATTACGCATTATGAAGTGTTACCTACCTAAATCAATTTTACCCAATCCATCGACTCCATTCTAAACTAAGTGTATTGAAAAAAATTGTTAACTTAGATTAACTTTTAATCAGCAACATTATTTCATCTTATGAAATCTTACCAATAGAAAAAAATCAATGTTATCCGAGAGGATTTAATATTTATATCTCAGTTTTACCATATTCTGTGTCATACTTATTTTGTACTTTTTACTTACTTGGCGTGCGTGTGTGTGGGGCCGAGCGACTGTCAGTGACCACGTGCTATGCGGGCCGGCGCACGCCTACCCTCACAACTACACACTCTACACGCCCGACACTGAGCCTGACCGTTTCAAAAACTCTTCGGGGAAGTTTCGAGAAGTTATTGCAGCATCGTAACTTAGGCTCAGAAGTTGAGCGTGGGGCCAAGACGCGACAGACGTGACGTCGGCTGGTCGACTGAGCGTACGGTCGGCGATCGTCGGAGATGTCGGTTGCGCCGCGCCGCTGGGCGGAGTCGCGATTAGCCCCTCCTCGCCCCGCCCACATGCCGCCACCCCCCTGAATTAATAAAGGCGGCAAACAGCGTTGGACACGCGGACAATGCCGCATTGTCCTGTGCCCAAAATAGTTTCAATTAGAATAGAGAACGGGCACAAAAGCCTCCGCGGCGGATCGTTCACGGCCAAATAGTCGGCTGCATGGCCGATTAGCGGCCCTAAACCGTGGGTAATATTCAAAATTGCCCCTCTGAAAATAACACAGTTTGCCGGCGATGCTTCAATTGTGTCGCGACAATTTCAGATATGTTGATGACCGATGAGAGTGCACCACATCTAACTCTTCATTTCATGAAGAGTTAGCGACATATTTATGAAGTTTTTGGTAGCACTGAGAGTTAGACCTAATTCTAATACTTGTAGAATGATTTTATTTAACTATGGTAAACTAACTTGATCTAATAAATATAAACGCGCCGACGTAATATTGTCTGGCTCAATGTCAGTTATCTCTTTGGCTGCTATAAAACCAGATATTACAGAAAATCTTTCAATTGTTCATGTACCACCGGTGAATTCGTCCGATTCAATATGAGCTTAATAATTAATTGTATTGTAATAATTGACATGAAGACAGTAGAGGATCGGATTCAAGGAAAGCCAGCTAGAGCTTCAGGAGTGAGTTAATCAACGTATAGGAACCTAATTGATTTTAACAATGTTACTTTTTTATTGAAACTATGAAAAGACAAAATTTAAGCTTTACGAAAAATATTAGCACCTAGGTAGGTACAAATAGTTACAAGGAGTTCGGTTCATACATAGTTTTAGTTCCATACTTACATATGAAATGATCTTTCTATCGAACTGGGTAGAACGAATGGGTAGAATGAATTTCATAAAAATTTGTCCAGTGTATTTACTTATTAATTTGTTCGGTTTTTGTCCCTTCTTCTTCCTTTAGCGCATTAAGGATACGAAGTTCATCTGGCCACTAGCGCAGCAGAAGCAGTTAAAGGATTAATGAGCCACGTATAAGAATGCACAACACGTTTTGGCTTCAAGCGCTTTTGTATTGAAAATATATAACCTTCATCTTAGTGGTCGACCCTACCTGTGAATGTTATGAAAGCAGGTCTAACTAAAACCGGTAGTGTCCGGATAGTGCCCTTATTAGAGCCTTGACTTTGGGTATACTAATCTATAGCAGTTTAGAAGCTACCTTCCTCAAATAGGCTTTTCAGTCAAGTGAGTCTTAAGACGATTACAACAGTACTGTTTTAACAGCTATGGTATACCATCATGGAAGAGCTTTCCTTAACAACCGAGATTGATCATATGCTCCAGCCCACTGCTATTTCAGGACAGTAAAATAAACGTTGGCGAAACTAGAGGAACTGGAAATACAATACCTTCGTCATCAATAAATCCTCCCAAGACCTTGCTCTATGAATCAATTTGCTAAGAATTTGGATAAATAATTTTCTGTGTATTTGTCTGATTAAAAGATGATTACGTGCTTCTGGGAGCATTTCAAGCCGTCGGTTCCAATGCCACATAGCGAAAGTAAATAAACACACATCAATATTGTTATTACCTATAACAACCAACTAAAGGTATTCTATTGCAAACCCGCTTTATAAAATATAACTACTAATTTGCCAACGTTACAGCTTATATCGTCTGCTTCGACATTTCTTCGCGGACATACCTTAAAGGTGACAGTCCCCATTTTGAATGCCTGATGGTTTGTTAATTTCTTTGCTTATAATATAATAAAATCATTTATTTCTCACCACTTACATTATTCAATTAATGACACAATATTATACAGTGTTTATTACTATAAATGTTAGTGGGGACTGGAGTCTAAGTTAGGCAACTGCTAACTTAGACTCAGGTCCCCACTAACATGGGATAACTATCCCACCTGTCTTTTAGAACTCCAGGCTCTCACCCTCAAATGAAACGCTGTGCGCTTCACAAACTATTATATAATATTGACAGCTCAAAATAAGTGGATGTGTGTGTGTGTGTGTGTGAGTGTGTGTGTATGCGAGAATTTGTTATGATAATTGACTCAAAAGATTTTCTGTTTCATCATAATTGTGATTGAGAAGGAATTCTGTTACTTTTTTTTTACATTCCGAGTAGTATTGGAGTAAATTTTTATCTGTTTATTAACATAATATATAATGTGACTTAAAAGACTGCATGCTTCGTGTCTACTTGTCTTCTAATCCAGTAGATGGTTGATAAATCCTGTGGCAAAATACTGTAGCCAGCCACATAACCAGGACTGACTTTTAATCCTTTAACGCCAGAGACGCCTTAAAGCATCATCTATTACTCTATAGGTAAATATAAATAAAATTTAACTTTGTGTTTATAATATTGAAAATCACATTATTTTCTTCATGCATATAATAATATAGGCTACACACTCAAATAACATTTTTTTTCTGTCTGTTTGTCTGTCTGTCATCGGTATGTTTTCCGGTAATCTTTGAAACGACTGGACAATCTGGACGGACTTTTTGGTATGTAGCTGAATATAAAGGAAAAACTTAGACTTCTATAGTTTTAAAAAAAATAGATAAGTAAAATCATGTAGTCGCGCGCACAGTGCGTCGCATGAGCTGCACTCTTAAACGTGACTTAGAAAAGCGATTTTAGGTACATTTTACCATGGGAGAGTATCATATACGTGATCTCATAAACTGCATCTGTACCTAATTTCCCAATGTGTCTACATTTCTGGCAGTCAATGGTTCAAGCGCCCACCGTAGAACGGTATGACTTTGAGTAGAAACATTGGAAATTGGCATAAAAGTTTACTATGCGTGAATTCGACAACTTAACTTAAGTAATAAATGAAGATTCCCTTTGTGTTCTTGGTGCATGGGGGCACTCCGACTCACTCCCTAATTTTGTTGATAAACAAATAAATAAATTTAACGAGTGCACCAAACTGTTATTTGAAATCAATGCTCACAGGGCTATCTTATAAAATTTTGTTTGTTCATACCAAAATTACATATGACTCGTGGCACACAACTTTGGAAAACACGACAATTTAACGTACAAATGGACGAAATTATTCAAAAAACTATTTGTAAACGTTCTCAATTGCAAAATGGATGATCTTGCGTGGCAACAGGCTTCTCTTCCAATCCGTTTTGGTGGGATTGGAGTTAGAAAAATGTTCCGCTATATCTTACCAGCTTTTTTGTCTTCTACACATGCCTCAAGCCTTTTGGTTAGGAAAATGCTTAACCATTGATGGGTTCCACCTTTTGTTTCAGGTCTTGTTGAAGCTAAAACGGCATGGTCTTCCATATGCAATGAGGACTTTCCCATATCTACACATTCTCAGCGTCTGTGGGACCATCCGCTTAGCAGGGTGTCTATAACAAGTTGCTAGAACGCTGCATAACTATCGCAGATAAGTCCGCTTATTAGCTGTAACTCAAAAAGAGTCAAACATTGGCTTCGCGCTTACCCATCTTTTAATATTGGCACCCTACTCGATAACACCACACTATCTGGCAATTCAGGAAGTAGCAAACATTTGATGATCATCAGTGTGTCAGTGACGAATGGCGTATTTAGATTCGATAAATTTAAAGATTCGAGACTATTCAATAGAGTTTGTATTATATGAACTATTGATGACAATCATATTCTGAGAATAAGACTATCTGGTACATCGAAATAACTCTATTAGAGTTGAAAAATACGGCGAACCACTTCGAGAAAGGTAGGTTCCGCTTGGTTTGGCTTGCTTGGCAGGGCACTGCCGTCCCTAGATACAGGATTGTTCATGAACAGAAAGATTGTACTGCCCGGGGATCTATTATTATATTTAGGTTTTGAGGCTATTCAGGCTTATGCAGACTGGTAGTCACTTCGACCAGAAGATCTTTTGTGACTCGCACTCTGTTAGAGTTCATCTAATAGTTGGGCACTTTTTAGGAAGTTTAGACCTGCCCAACTTTATAGATTTGATGTCACTTGGGCATAGATAATAATTACCCAAGTGGATATTTCGCTTCCATTGTAGAGGACACAATTGCAGAGTATGGTGCATGGTGTCTCTCTCTCTTCCGCGCAGGAATCTGCAGGTTTCCGAGTCCTTAGCTTCATTTTGTGAAGGTGACTTTTCAGCTTGCATGTCCAGTCAGTGCCCTTAAAGGACCCTGACCTTGGTTTACTGAGCTGTAGCAGTTCAGATTTCGCTTCTTTGAGTAGGCTTTGATTAGCGTTTTGAGTGAGCTGCTCTGGTGACTTTAGCCAGTAGTTGACAGAGTCTCGAGGAGCTTCGTTCAAGTTCATTTTTCCTTAGCTTTCAGGGATGCCACGACAGGTTCTACAGTCTTTGGATGGCGTTGGCCCAGCCTTTGCGAGTTCATCAGCTTTTCGTTGCCAATGATGTCAGATGACTGGTACCCATTTTGAGAGTTATCCTGTTATTTCCTCCCAGGTCTTTAGTTGTCACGCAGTCTTTTACAGCTTGATTTTAAGGGTTTGAGCTTAATGCTTTTAGAGCTGCTTGGCTATCGGAACATATTGTTATGTTTGTGTTAACGCAGTTTTCCAGTCATTCGCTTCCGCACATTCTATGATGGCGTATACTTCAGCCTGGAAGATGGAAGCGTACTGACCCAAATTGGTCTAATGGTTAGCCTAGGTTGGTCTCGGTAGGCTCCACTCCTACTGTTACCCATTTTGGAGCATCGTGTACCAGATTTTGCTGTCTGTGCAGGTGTCGGGGCTTTGAAGCCATTCCTCCCTGCTCGGGAACTCCACTTTGTAGTATTTAGTGAAGTTGAGTTCGGCAGCATGACATCGCTTTTCATGGCAGAATTGGGGTACTAAGTGTATTTTCCTAAGGGATCTTAGTGTATTTGAGCTCCATTGAGTCACTCCGCTCCGCTCCATTCTGCACATACTAGCCGCGCTCCTTCCTAAGTAAAGGTGTAGGGGCGGTAGTTTAATACGGCGTTTAGGGCGATGGCAGGTGTGGATCCCATAGCCAGTAGCCAGAATTGAGGCTGTTCTTTGTAGGCTATTGAGCTTGTTCTGGCTAGTCACTTGTAGGGCTTTTTTCCACAGACCAAGCAGCGTAGGAACCATTGGTCTTATAATGGCGGTAATAGCCTAGGGCGATTTGGTTGTATACGCACCATTTCGCCTGCTACTCTCAGCATATCCCTAGGGAATTTTGCCTTGTGATGACGTTATCCAGATGCGTGTTCCTGTAAGTTTTTGGTCTATGGTTATTCCAAAATTTACTTCCGTGGAAAAGTATAGTTATCCTTCTAGAGTTGGTCCTTAAGTTTATTTAAGTTGCGTTTTCTCGTGAAGGGTACTAATAGTTTTACTCGGTTAATCGATTTATTCTCTTTACACCATCGATTGATTGTGTTAGATATGCTTGGAGTTAATGACGAGATTGTGCTCTGACACGGTCTAAAGCGCATATTACACGTCATCAGATAGCCTTGTACGTCATAACCTTTCTTAGAGGTCAATTCAAGTAGCTGATCCATTACTAGGGACCACAAGAGGTGATAACACCCCCCTGCGGACACCTCTTGTTGTTTGATACACTCTTCTGTGCGTGATACTCACGATTGAGCCGGGGATCTAACTTGGAACCCTTGGTGTAAGAGCCAACGCCTCAACCATTACACGATGGTTTCTATATTTCGGGAATAGAGACTGAACGAGTAGCAGTTCTATCTTAAAAACAAACTTTAAAACCAAGCGTGCAAATACGGGGTCTAAGCTCCGAATTGATTTTGTCCTATTCGATGTCCAGACCTTGGTCCGCGGGCCCTAGCGCTATGAGGCATTTTAAAGAAATTTCGAAACGATTAATCGACATCACTGGAGGCCGAAGACCTGGCAGCTACCTCGGTCAAAGAATTAGTTTAGCAATTCAAAGGAGTAACGCTGCCAGTATCTTCGTAACTTTACCTAAAGAGAGTTCTTTTAATTATTTTTTAAAAATAATAAAAAAAACGTTGCTATTTTACTTTGAGACTAGTTTATGGCAGGTAGTGTAATCTCTCCCATAGCCCAGGTAGCAGTCCAAAACCCAATCCATAGCCCAGTATCATAGTTTCCATATATTTTCACGTCTTACACCAGGCGGGGGTCATCATGGTTGTATCATATTGTGCATTCTGTGATGAATCCACACGTGTAACACATACAAAGATAAAAATTTGAAAAAAGCCCGGGCCACTATTTGGCCCGTGAATCTAAGGATTTCGAAAACATAATAATAAAAAATATTTATTTGCTTCTTAAAATTATTTAGTTATAATATTTTAATTTTTAAGGTTTTTAGTTTAATGTTAGTGTTTAGGCGGTTTCGAGGCAGGCATGATCCATCCCGACCGCATCATCACTTATCATCAGATGAGATGGCGGTCAAATGTCTGCTATAAGGATAAAAAAAGGTTTTTTTTGTACGTTTTCATGTACTATTTGGCTTGATAGTAAATCCATGAACTTTAATATGGTAGCTACTGCTCTTACCGCCCATACGTGTGGAGTTTCAAGGAAAATCGAAAGCCGGCCCTAAGACGGCAGAGGTATGCCACAGGCTGTTTGTTATCTTAGATTTCCAGGGCCTTGTCCATTGATTGGTTATATTGCCAAATATCTTCTAACCCTTTGCATGCGGTAAAAAACTTTTATTAACTATTAACAGGTTTCAAAACTGGGTTTACAGATTTTGATGTATTAAATTACTAAAGTAATTTATAAATTACATATATAGGTATTGGTATATATCTTAAACACATTGCAAGCAACTATGAACTCTGTAAAGTGAAACTAAAAGTGATTGTTGATTTTACCAAGACGGTGAACAGCTCGATAGTTTATCAAAGCACCGGAGTGCGATGGCTCAAATAACTCCACACCTTCCATTTCGGGAGATATTCACGGATCACAGCTCTCCAGTTACAAATGCTCCGATGAACAGTTATTTGAACTGGCGAATATTCGTTTACTTTGCCGGACAAGCGGAGATTTCTCGCCTGATTAAATAGTCAACTTAGATGTCCGGTCTTAGGATAATGGTACTGATATGCCCATTGGACAGCTCGGTGTTTGTTTTCCAGTTTAACTTGGACTAACTAAGTCTAAGTTGTGATGTCTAAAGATATTATTACTAAGTCGTCGCATAAAGTTGTTGTGAAAGTTGTAAACAAAGAGTTGTACCTAACGTCGCTGATATTATTGATATTGTGTGAAATGTGAAATTAATGCAAAATTATTATGCATTCCTTAACTAAAAGTAGAAACACATGGGGGACGGGGACTAAATAGAGCCAATGAGATGTTCTACAATGTTTTTGTGTGTGGTTCAAGAAATGAAGAGCTAAAGTTAAACCTTATCCTTAAATATGATATTTATTATAAGACCAGCTTTTGCTTGCGACTTCGTCCGCGTGGAATAGTTACTTTGGCATAACGCTCTTTTTAACCGCTACTTCGTTTACATAGGTGAGTTGAAACTGCGATATCTCATAAGATATTAATTTAAGTTGAATGATGTAAAGGGCAATTTTGTTTAAAATGAACTTGTATAAAAATATTTTATAGGGAGCTAGCCTTTAAAGATAGACATATACTGTCGCGGCCTTTTTTGTAGACCTCTGAAAGAGGAACAATACTCTCATACATGACTTTTGCGAAATTTTAACCGTTTACGCAGCGTGCGCAGCGGAAGCTCCAAGCATTAAAAAATTCCCCGGATTTTGAAACATTCTTCATTGCTGCTCCGCTTTTATTGCTTGTAGCTTAATGATAGCCTATAGCCTTCCTCGATAAATAAGCGATCTAACACAGAAAGAATTTTTCAAATCGAACCAGTAGTGTCTGTCTTCAAACAAACTCTTCAGCTTTATAATATTAGTATAGATTATAATTATAGATCTGATTGTTTCTGCACCAGACTATTTCGTTAGGAAAGATAAAGGTACGGAATCAATACCATTTTCTTTTCCTTATTTATTTTAATTGGATCAAATACAAGCCAACGTTTTACACATTTATAATATATGTACATACGCACCATTGGTTATAGTGGCATCATATTAATTACAGGCAGTGATTTATAGCTTATTATGTAGGCAGTGATTTATATCAAATTCTGAATAAAAAAATACCTTGAATTATTATTAAATTTTCATAATATTTATATGCAACAGTAAACTCGTATTCTACGGTTAAATAGTCCTATTCCTTAAGATATAATGTAAACGTAATACAATTAATAATGAAGAGACTGAATGTTCGTCCCAAACGTAGTCAATACCCACGGACCCAAACCACTGAAGAAGTAATCGTATTTCAGCTACCGCCTCAAACGCAAATACAGGGATGCTTTTGTTGAAGACCTTCCGCCGCGAGCCTCAATATTTATTCTATCAATATCCAATGCTTCGAGAACATTCAGTATTTACAATTTGATAATAATGGTGCTGTTCGAAACATTGTTATTCTCAATAATCTCATTTAGGCTTTAACGCTTTCAAGCCTGAAAAGTTCAATTAATTTTAGTAAAGAGAATGTTCGGACATTAAAAAATAATTTGCACTTTGTATGGTATATTTTTGTACAGCAATGGACTTGCAAACAAAACCTTTACTTTTGTACCGGTCTCTTCAACTATCTTACTTATAAATATTTTTATAGCAGTAGTTACACATCCGCGTTGTTAATATTTTACATTTTGATGGAGTTGTTTAATTAATAAATCTGGACTAGAAGAACAACTGGGATTTTTTTTATAGATTTACAGAATATTCGAGTATGGAATTGCGTTTTTTTATAACGTCCGTTTTTGCAATAGCTTATCTATTACACTGAAGGTTCCGTCCAGTAAAAAGATTTTTTTGTACAAACTTCTGTTTTCGTATGGTTATTTTCCGTGTACCTTTGTATTTACTAATAATATAGTATGTTTTGTTTAATTGCCATCACACGTTCATTTATCATCCTTTATTTATTGTAATATCTAAAGATATTAATTGTCTGTAACCACTGCCTTATCTATGGTTTTTAAAAAACACAGCCAAGGGAGACGTTCCGATAAACTCGATAACCTCCACAATGCAGAAGTAATTTCTTTATTAGCGCTAACACGATAACGGGGACATTCTGCCTGGAGTTGGTTTATTTCGCCGCCTTTCTCCCTCGTTCGTTTGGTATTCGAGCGGCGAACCAATCGACTGGAAAATACACTTGTCATACATTTAACGTTGAATATTTTATGATTTGGGGGAATTATCGCCACCTGAGAGGAATAAAGACGTAACTCGTTAACCAAGTCGCGAAAATTGAAAAGAATAACACAGATACTGTGCGTACGCTTGCAGAATATGGTGATCTGGAAATTAGGATAAATAGGTTATTTTACTTTGGTTTTCCGAATTAGTTTTCTTGACGCAGCCTAGTACAATCTATTTATAAAGATGAATTACTGAGTATAGTAGAATATGGTAAGTTTTTATATATGTTTTTCCTTTGATTGGCCCCCGCTAAATTTTGGAAGATTTGAGCCCCTTGCCTCGGTTGAGTAAATTTTACTTATACGTATGAATTATTGTGTATGGCGTTTTAAGAAATGGTTCGTCATTTTTATGTATACTTTGTAATACCGTTAAAGACATGGCGGTAAGCCCCTCAGGAAATGACTTCAGAAGTATTAAGTTTGTCGTAATAATGAATTGCAAATACGTGTGTTGTCGAAACAGTGTTCTGTCGACTAGCGGCTTGTCGAATGTAGGTTTTGTGTACGGAGTGTGCTGTTGAAAGCGACCCATAGAACATGGTGATTTCTCGAAGTAATTTAATGTCGAATAACTGCATGGTCCACCTTGCGTCTATTTGAAATGTGTTTGTCGAAATTTAGAATAAAAGCCTATATTTTCTTTGGCAAGCCTGCCATTTAATTTTTTTATTTAATTCTTCACTTTCAACGTATCTCCGCTTCTCATAGTAACTTTATTTAGTAAAAGCGACAATTTGTTGCATTAATTATAAAAAACTCTTTAAGACCCGGCATGACACATTACAGCAAGTACAATAAAAAAAAATATAAGTAGTAAATATTATCTGTAACATCATTTGAAATTACGCAACACCTACTCCATTTCCACCTTGACGATACCATTTATAATTCAAGCATCATATTCGCCTAAGTCAAAAAATTATTCTAACTTTTATAACACATTCGTCTCAGTTTTGCGTCCGACGGGCCTACAGGACGGTACGTGACGTCACCGTCGCGTCCAATAGTGACACCCATCATTGAGATGGAATAACTTGTGCAAAAATACGCCACGAATGTACGCCGCCTAATTCCTTGATCTCCCGTCGCTCTTCCCGCGTCAAATTTGCGTTCAGGGTTCGCACTGTCGAATTCGACCCGTAGAATATGATATTAGATCCTAGCATATGGTTTTCAATCTACTAATAGACGTGTATTTTCGAAGTCCCTTTATTGCTCTCTTTGTATTTTTATTCACATTGTGACATAACAACGAAATAATAAAGCAACTCAATATACAATACAACATATGGATAACAAAAACAAGTGTTCTGGAATACACAAGTGAACTCGGGTGAGAGTTATGTTCCAATATTGTGTCACATCGGAAAACTTACTAACGTAGCTCTTTTTTCACATAAGTTGAAGTAAACAGTGAAGGTTGTGATGATTAGATTTTAACATTACCCACCACAGTCCTAAATCTATCACAGACCTATATCTAGTTGCCTCCGATTTCTGTCGATATTAGCTTACCTAAATATATTGGGCTAGTTACTTAAGTATTAAGACGGTTGGGTTACAAAAATGTAACTTGAATGAATAATTCGGTAATTTAAATATAACAATTTCAGTCACGTACTAGCTTACTATTTAGGTACATATGTGAAATGATTTGTATGGCGTTGACAACCTGGAAATGGTACTTATTGTAGATTTGACTCCCGCCTGCATTATACACGAAAAGTAGATATATAATGTTTGCACTAAGTATATGGTAGAGCTTGTTAATTCATTTTCAGTTGGTATTTTAGAAGGTTTTTGTTTATATTTTTTTTACATTTTTTTTATTATTTGCAAATATTATGATTCTCTTTAAGTCAATTATATTGGTTTGACAAATGATAATTTGATTGTATATTTATGCGAGTAAACATTAATGCATTTCAATATCAAACGAAATTATACAATGCGGGTATATATACCTACACATCAAATGACAAATGATTAAATACCGCAATCCACATGCATCAGATATAAATGTGCACGCAGCAATCTACATCTGTCAAAGTTGAATGAAGTCTGCTTTATAGCGGCGTTATTTAAATGAGGACATGAGCAATGCATCACCCCTGGCGCTGGGCACGCGGCGTCTTCGACTGACAGCCGGCGACATATTTTATTCACGGCGCACCGCCCGTAATTCCGTCGATGCAGATAAATTGTTTTACCGCGAGCAACCACGTCCCACGACTTTGGCGTTTGCATGATGAGCTCGTTTTTTATGCTCGAATAAAATTGTGTTAGCCGCAGCCACCGGGAGCGACGTGTGAACGCCGACAGTGGATTTGCAAGAAATTGTTTTCCCGATGCCTGCTCTGATATTTATGAGAGTTGGCATGTTGAGGCGTCCGTTTGACTACCCTTCACTCAAGCCGTGGATTTCCAGAATCCCAAAGGGTATGGCCGGGCGTACTCATTTGTTTTATTACCCGTTTTAAACAAATACAAGAGTCGGCAAAAGTTCTAAAGACTCAGTTCGGACGTCAGTTGTGTTCGGTTAGATATACGGTATGGGAACTCCCTGCTAGGGAGCAGGGAGTTGTGTCGCATCTCTCAAATACGTCGGCACTATTGCTTTACAATGTTCGCCTTGGGACCGCGCTGCATCCGCTATCAATATTAAACACGTTGACAAGCAAATATCTGCACGCGACGGCAAACGTTGTAGTTCCAATCTGGTTAATCTGGAGTGTTTCTATTAGCTACCAGTTACGGGATCATTTAATGTTATGTAGTTTAGTTACTATGCGTGTATCTCGTCCTAATAAATATATTGAGATTTGTTCAAAGAAATGCGTGTTTTAATTCGTATTGTTGTTTTATGAAGCATGTTGCAGCTTTTATCAGGGTTTATATGCAATAATGTACAGATAAAATATCAAACACTATTAATGCTTAATTAAGTCGGAAGCCTCGTTTTTACTAATCAAACTGTAATAGAATGAAATGCTTCTGATACGATATCAAAAAAAGAAAAATTGCGCAGGAACCTTCGAATTGTTCCTACGTATTGTGTAAAATTATTTCAAACATACAATACAATAAACGGTATCATTTACCATCAGCCTCGTCAGGTGAACCGTATGTACACCGTATGACCTCTTGATTCATAAAATAAAATTGGATCATAAAATTATGGAACCGCAGTTTATCCGCCAGGAATTGAGACACATCTAACTCTCACACTAATCCATAAAATATTAAACATAAATACGATAGCGCAGCATTTATGAGAAATTCAAATTGATTGTTCTTCATCATTCATCATCATCATTACAACCTAGAAAGTCCACTGCTGAACGAAGGCCTCCCCTAATGATTTCCACGCGGACCGATCCCTTGCAGTTGACATCCATCTGCTACCTGCCACCTTAACCAGATCATCAGACCATCTGGTTGGGGGTCGGCCTACGTTTCGTTTTCCGTTACGCGGAACCGGACGCCACTCGAGAACCTTTCCGCCCCATCGGCCATCGGTTCTACGCACTATGTGCCCTGCCCACTGCCACTTCAACTTGCTTATCCTGTGGCTATGTCGGTCACCTAGTTCTCCTACGGATATCCGTGTTCGGATCTTATCGCGTAGGGAAACACCTAACATAGCCCTTTCCATAGCACGTTGAGCAACTTTAAGCCTATTAAGAGGCCCTTAGTAAGCGACCACGTTTCACTTCCGTATGTAATAACCGGCAACACACACTGGTCAAAGACTTTCGTCTTCAGACACTGAGGTATTTTTGGACGAAAAGATCTCCCTTAACTTCCCGAACGCTGCCCATCCTAATTGGATTCGACGCGAAACCTCCTGCTCGAAGTTGGACCTACCCATTTGAACTACTTGTCCCAGGTACATATTCGTCTACACTTACGAGACGAGTTCAGAACTTCCAACTGATATTGGTATGGGCACAACATGGATATTAGACATGACTTTCGTCTTGTCCATGTTCATTTTAAGACCCACCTGTTGCGAAGCTCTGTTAAGGGTATTGAGCATAGTACCTAAATCCTCCATGGATTCTGCCATGATTACTATATCATCGGCAAATCGAAGATGAGTGATGTACTCGCCATTGACGTTGATGCCAAGTCCTTTCCAATCGAGCAGCTTAAACATATCTTCCAATGCAGCTGTGAACAGTTTCGGAGATATAACGTCTCCCTGTCTCACTCCTCGGTGCAATTGGATAGGTTGTGTAAGCTCTTCATGTACTCGGACTGACATAGTGGCGCTCTCGTACAAACTTCTCAATACTTCGATATAGCGGTAATCGATATGGCACCGTTGGAGGGCTTGAAGCATAGCCCAAGTCTCGATCGAATCGAAGGCTTTCTCATAGTCCACAAACGCCAAGCATAATGGCCGATTATACTCTCCGGTCTTCTGTATAACCTGCCGCAGCGTATGTATGTGGTCTATGGTGCTGAAGCCTTTGCGGAACCCGGCTTGTTCGGGAGGCTGGAAGTCGTCAAACCTACTAGTTGTAGATTGTTCTTCAGATTACTTAAAAGCGGCTCGTTTGGATTATGTAGCACCTTATTGTGCTGCATATACTCGTTGATACAAATGTCTGCATAAGTGTCAAAATTCGTTATTACTTAATATATATACCTATATTTTAGATTTCTATACACAGTCAATATATCAAAAAATGTCAAATAATATACAATAAGATATCAAAGAAATATATATAATATTTCTAGTCATAAATTATATTAATTGATCAGCTTATTCTTAATATTCTGTAAACAGTTTCACCTACCCTCAACCTTTAGCTATTTCACCAAACTGTTATCAAAGGCTAAGTTCCATACCAAATATTCAACATCAACTGACAAAGATGAAAAAGACGGACGATGGAATTTGGTCAAAGCCCAAAGTCCGGGTTCCGTCGGATTATGAATGTTTGCGCTGAAAATAATGCGCGGTTGCGGCGTTCGGCACAAATATTTAAAGACAAGTCAAAGGGTCCGGTCCTTTGACCCACGGTCTGCGGTCACGTAAACCTATTACAGCCAGAGACGCGAGTTTGGCAAAATTCGATATACATTTACCGTTGTAAATTGTGTATAAACAGCGCTAGTATGATATTTATATGAGTGAAACAACGAGATGAGGTTTAATCCCTATAATAATATAACAAGCTCTTCTTCAAAAGTGGCAGACAATTTAGATTTCAATTTTACTTCATACTAATATTTGTCAGTTGTACGCTACACCTAATCAATTGATGGAATTTAATTAAATTGTAGCCGTCTAATTCTTAACATAATACAAAAGTCAAAATGAAATGAATGTTTTTTCGAAACGTGGTGGATGTTAAAGACCAAACTCCAAGTTAACCTTATATGGAACAACAAATATTTTTTAAATTGCCTTATTGATTATACGCATTGTTTATTTCAAATTACAGCTTTCATTAAGATTACCAGTTGGAGTGTTTGGTGGAGAGACGTTGCACAGAAAGACTTCGCGTATTCATTGAGTCCGTCATGGAAAAGGTTGCTGCTAGAGGCTGGAAGCAGAAAAATAAGTAGTTCGAACTTTGGCGCAAAATGGGAAATAATAATGTTCAACAGTATCCTGCGTCAGTTTGTATAGAATAAGAAGACTATTTTGGTAGTTTGAACAATTAAATTAATCTGCACTCATTATGCTTAATCCTAGCTTATACAAAGGATTCTTCATTTAATTTTGCAAAGGCCACCACTAATTTCATGTTGATACTTCTTACTACTGCTCTGTAAGCGCCTGATGCCGCAGGCTGCGGTCTTATAAACCGATTAGATACAACGGACCTTCAAATCGTTACTTCTTTATGCTTAAAGGTGCTCAAATACTCGCTAGCGATGAGGCAAACCGTAATTTTCTATTGTTTTACCATGATATCTTTCGAGTACATAAATAAACGTGTTACAATTTTCTATACCTTATTTAAATTGATTAAAGAAAATGCAGGAATGCTTCCTGCTAGTGGACAAACAGTTTTAAATAGTTTTATTAAAAATACTAAGAGTTAATCAGATGAAATGACTTGTCAACCACTTAGTAACAAGTCGCACGTTCAATGCTAGGCATTCACTCTTCAGTTGCTTATAATAAAGAATATTTCAGCAAAAATAATAAAAAATAGATTTTTATTTGATCCGTGGGATAAGCGTCTCTTACCCATACTCCCACATGCATTTTATTATTTCAGTATCTTTCTGCAAACAAACAAACAAACTGGCAAACTGAGCTACACTACCAAATTATCTGCTTTAATTTTATTTGTTTCAAATCACTAAATTATGTTATAAACAACACGTTTCATAATTTAACGCGATCAGTCTACTACGCTGCCAACACAACCAGGACAAATAATGCAATACTATTTTACGCCCAAGCAGAAGGGAATATGATACCCGTTTTACGACTGACTGACACTAAAATAGCTCCAAATAAAATTGTTGCCTATCAAAATATCCCGGTACCTTTAACATACGGGATGCGATGGCATGTGTCTGGATATATGAGCGCTAGATATGACAAAATAATGCTTTTTTTAGTTAATTAGTATTTACCAATTGAATTTAAAAAAAAACAATGTTATGTTGGTGTATTTTCCGTATACAAATGCATGTAGTAAAAAACGGTTATTTCAATATTAAAAACAGACACTCCAATTTTATTTATATGTATAGATGTATATATTATAAATTTTGTCCATTTCGTAGCATACGTAGCACATCTGTAGTCGACTACGACGCTGTCAAGAGCCATAGCCCTTTAACAAAGTTTTAGAAAACAATAACCTAAGAATAGCAAAGAAAAGAATTTAAGAATACATCTTAAGGCGCTCCAGCCAACCACAACAAAGAGTGAATGAGACTAACAACCCATTATAGACCTGAGTAGCGGGTTCCAGCTCGAAATCCCCTAATATTGAAAAGGCCTTGACTCATAGGTCATTGTATGGCTGTGGTAGTAGAAGTCTTTCTACCCCCTATATCTGAAATTGAAGTACTTTTTAAAAGTCGATTTATTATTAACTTGTCTAGGTTTTAATGTATATATCAAAAAGTTCAATCTACGTATCGTAATTAAAATACGTGGTGTGTTAACATGTAAAAAATATCATAATATATTCAAATATCTTACATACGAAAAATATCGATATTTCGATATTTTTCGTATGTAAGATATTATTCAAATATCCCTTAAGGCTCGCGCCCCTCGATGAGGACGTTTAATGGGCTGATGATGATGAATGTTGTAGAGACCGTGTCTCTTCCATTTCAGCATACCTCTTACCCAAGACCTCTTGACTTATTCACCATACCAGCAAAGGCTTCGCGGCTCACATGCGGTTAGGTGTAACTTAACGAACCCCGCTGAATATTTAACGTAGTTTCATTTAATGTAAGCTAGTTCGACTTTGCCGGTCTAATGTTTATTTTGAAACCAAGTTGACGGGTCGAAAGGGTGCTCGAACCTTTTCGAATTAATCATGTACAAACGTGTGAATATTTATAATCAGAACACAAATAGCAGCAAGTTATAACGAAGAATTTTTATTATTAAGAAATTCACAGCACATATCTGTGAGGATTTTTGAAATTTAAATTATTATTATATTTTAGGTTATTATTTATATTTAGGTTATTTAATATAAATCTGAATCAACAAGTTGCGATCTTCAACAAAACTAAGGTTTACAAACAAGGTTTTAAAAAAGTTTGTTAAACATTTTTAAAATCTTTAGAATGAAGTTAAACCCATTTGATCTACGTTGTAGACTCTGAAATTTTCTACTAGAGAGCATGTAGAAAAGCATAAAGCATTTTTCTAATAATCACACATTTACTATCTATCATCAGCTCATGAATCGTACCCACCGAGGGGGACGGGTCTACCCACATAGGGTGTATCGTCCACGTGGGTTGGCTGACTTCACGCACAACCTTAGAATATCTTCGTAGGCGTGCGCAGGTTTCCTCACGATGTTTTCTTCACTGTAAGAGCGTCGGATAAACGTATATTACGTATATTTTAAAAAATTCGAAAATACATTGGTACGTGGCGAGATTACAACATCCGCCCTCCAGATCAAAAGGCAACAGTCGACACCAATGACCCACAAACGCTTGTGGACAGCAATAGAAACCTACTACCATACTAAGTATTAAATTCTTTACAAGTTACTTAATGGATAAAATAATCACTTTTCAAAGTTAGATAAATACCTTAAATTCATGTCTTGTGTAGATAATTTAAAAATATCCATCTAAAATAAATAAGAAGAAAATGACTGAAACCATACCTGACGAGTCAACAGGTGATAATTTCAAAGGCTTAAAATTGTCCCTGCCTCTCCAAATAATATCATTATATCAACTTAAAAGCAGAATTAATTCCATTTCCAATACAAACACGGCTTCACTTCAGCACTCGTGCTTCTCAAACGAGGTTTCGTACTTCGCAAATTAGATTTCGCATAAAGCCTATTTTAATTTGCGCCGTCGCTAAACACTGGGTGCTGTTTAATGTTTAAGCGGGCGCACAAACCCTTGGTATTGACTCTGCGCGGGCGGCGAGGCCGGTTGACATTCATGAACTAAGCAAACATGTTCTGGGGCACGGCGCGCCGCGGTCGCCCAGCGATAATAAGCTTAAGCTACGGCACCTCGCGGCCCCCTGACCCACCCGCGGTACCCAGCCTCGCGGTGTTATTAAATTCTTTTGTTGGCCCAATCTCGCAATGCCCAGCTATTTAGGCTCCGACTTCACGGGATCAACATTAATATACCCCTGAACCCCGAGCGGATAAATCGCTTTGTGCACCGCAACTAAAAAGTTATTCAAACAATTTAACATATGAAATTACAGTAGCAGGTGCTCGAATTTCGTGTACGTAACGTAATATAAGCTGCATAAATTAAAACGTGCAAATCCGTGCGCCCCGGCGGATTTGAAGATTCGGGGCGCGCCTCATTTAGAGAACATTACTCTCCGTTCAACAATAAAACTCATGAATCCGCGGCGCGGTCGCGTTTTATAAATGTTTCAGGTATTAATAAAATTAACAAAGCAGGGTGTGCGCGAGAGGGCTATTTCACGGCGAAACGTCGGAGCGGGTTACAATGGAATCTAAAATAAATACACGGAGTATAGCAAACAGGAGTGCACAAAGCGTCCACCTGCCAGCCGGCGGTGTTGCTCCTATTGAAAATTAAGTGGCTGCGACGGACTTCAATTAATGCCCGGGAGGCCCCCCCTGGACAACGCGATACACGATTTTTACCCTTTGAGCGCTTGCTACCTTGTTTAACTTGCGACTAATGGTCTAGAGAGCAAATCATGTACTTGTATATCGATTCACGTGCATTTGCACGTTGCGTAATTAAGGAAGAGTTCTGTTACAGATACTTTTGGATCGTTAATTGTTATTATATTTATTATTATATTTTTATGACTCTACCACCGGTTCGGAATAAGTAGGATCTTCGAAAAGAGTCGTCAAGAAACTCGATAGTTAATCTTTTAAACTTTTTACATCATACATATGCCTTTGCTTTCGAGTATATTACACAACAATAAAGCTGCAATAGTTTCAATATTATGTTGCCCACTTGGTATTTGTTAAAAAAGCTAATAAACACAGCAATAATACAACAGAATAATAGGGATGTCATTTTCTAATGAATAATAATCATCCTTTCAATCACACCATTTACTGCTAGTTTACATTGAAACAAAACATTGACATAGTATAACCATATTGCTTTCATACAATTAGATTTCGGGTAGAGTCCGGTAGAATAGCTGCTAATCATAGTATCATAGACCAAAGCGTCCAACATACTGATAAAAAACCAACATCGCTTATCTCAATTGTTCTCTAAACGCCAAAAAACACGACACGCTCACTGATTAACTCGACCCTAATTCTCTTTATCACGAAGTAACTTTTTGCCAAATCCGCACTTTGCAGGACCCTATCGTAGATCGCTATCGCTGGCCAGCGGACGCGGTTCCAATGGTGAGCTTATCGAACAAATTACACTTTTACTGGCTACTCACAAAAACTGCGAAAGGTAGACATGTTTTCACAGCTTAAGGGATGTCGCCCCCTACTATGAAGCGGGAGATAAAACAATCGAGTGAGAATGATAAACATAAATGGTGACTTGACACTGGAGTAAAGATTTACGACTTTGGAAATTATTATATTTTAGTCTGAAATTCTGAAATGGTATTTAAGTTAAAAAAATTGAAGTCAGTTCAATATCTTAAAAACATTATAATTGAGAACTAAAAATCAGACTGACAGTCAAAATTTCATGTTATAATAGAGATTTATATTATTTAAACTCTTCCCATCTACGCCAATCTATTCAAATAAGCAATATAAACTTCATAAGGCTTCATAAACTAAAGCTCCTAATCGAGATAAAGTGGAATATTGGTAAGGGACAGGCTTACCGATGGCCGCCGATTCCCGCCGAGGATTTTACTGCCATTCGTATTGTCGGCAGACTTACTCTGACACGTCGGAAATTCGTTTGTTGACTCAACACCACTATTTGAAGGTACGATTTTCGGCAGCCATTTTTCCATGCCACTCTTTGGTTTCACGTCATTTAAAATGGGCTTCTATTTGACAGCAGCAAATTAATTTGAAAATCCCTTTGCTTTCTTTTAGAGCTTCAACCTTTTTTACACTTGGGTTGTTGTAGTGATCGCAGCTATTTTTTCCAATTTTTTCACGATAGATGGACACGCATCTTTTCGTGAACTGAGAGTGAGTTAATAATTTTAATAAATACGTCTTCACTTGAAGTTGTTAATGCTTTTATCATTGTGATATTAATGTTAAGACATGTCATGGTATCATTTGCAATTGAAAATTTCTAGTAAACATTTACGATCACATAAACAAAGCCAAAATTATTGGACAGTTGGCAGTATCGCTCATAGCGAAACATATTCTAAACAACCCACCCTGTGAGCACTGAATCACAAAAATATAATAGAGAAATTCGTGTAGCTGATCATCTATCCAAGTAGTAATGTGAATATGCATCCAGGACATATATCACAAAAAATCCTCTGCAGTTATTTAAATTAATAATAAAATACATATTATACCATCATGTTACTAGTCAGAAACTATGATATACCTACAGGTGGTAGAGAGATAGGTTACCTGATGATAAATGACAACTACAATCTATACATCAGTGATGCTGAAAAAAGGACCACGTTGCAATCGATACATAGTGACGTAAATATTTTTTGTCACAGTATTCGATAATTTCATTAGGTCCTGTCTCTCCTTTTAGCCCCAGAACGCAGTTAAACACAGGGAGCGATAAGATAAATTAGAGAAATATATCTGAGTGTGTAAATTTCAACACTTACATAAGGTTACTTATTCACAAACGTGTTCCGTAACAACCTTTGCATAGCCGAAGCATTCCTTTCCAACATTTTATACTCAATTTTGTCAGCTATTAACATACTCAAGCGTCGCAATTTTCAATTTTCCGTATACTAGTGGTTTGTGGGCGGTATGAGCGGCTGTTGAGGTTACAATGCGAGTAAGTAGAAAAATATGTTTTTATGTCATAAGTGAATGGGACGGTCAGTGCGGTCACCTGGTGGTAAGTGATACGCCTTACCATTATAGATGCAGTGGTTAAAAAAATATTTATTCGATTTTTTACCGTCAAAACTGCTCTGCGCCCGTCACCCAAGACGACAAAATATTAGGTCTACAGTGCCCTCATTCAAAAACACAGAATTACAAAACACTTCTATTTCACGGGACGTAGATGACTCAGTTCCGAGACTATCACCTAGTAAACTAACTACCGCCTACCATCTAGTAGTTTCTACCAATTAATTTAATATTGTAGAACCAATCTGCAACGAAACTTGAACATGAGTTAGACGCAATTTTTTTAAATAGTATATTGCCCCATAGGCAATATTGAACTACTAAAATAAAAAAAAATTTAGGTATTCCATATTAAAAATCGAAGAAGGACGCTCTAGCGCATTCCATGAACCAAGAAGCCTCGTGAGAAGAGATAGAAGTTATAACCATAGTTCCATGGAAGATGGGATGTCTCATATGCATATTTTTGGAATGATATTAGTTAGGGTTAGATATAATTTGGCGTCGTACGTTCTGCGTCTGAAGACGATTGAGTGGTTCAGCCGCCCGCCGAACTCTTGAAAAGATCATTTTAAGCCTAAATCCCTTTTACCACAAATCAAATAATCAACGTGAAGTTTATACAAAACTCATTTCAAAAAAAATTGGTCAAGGTTTCAATAAAGAAAAACATTTTTTCTTTGTTTACCAAAATATATCACTTGATTTAAAAACAAAATACTTCAATAAATAACTAGGAAACTGTAAAAATATATTTATATTCTTTTAGTACTCAGCCCAACTACAGCAGGTGTAAGTTAAAATGCACCGAGCAACGCATTAACGATGTTTCGTGGTGCCTTTGTCTGCGCCAAAATAACGTAAAGGACGTTTAAAACACCCGCCGGCTATGTTTCTCGTGTTAGAGATGCGCCGGAGTGAATGATCCGATTATGAACTCTCTATGTATGTTAAATTTTGCAGGACCAATCTGCAAGTTAGTAGCGCAACTTCGAGTTATATATAATATGGACAAAATTAAACCCATAAATACTTAAAGGGGACAAAGAAATATTAAAGAATATCCACTGATATTCACACAATTCAACAATTAATAAAAGTATTTACTTTTTTGTAAATAAATGCAAATTATTATATAGACCAATACAAACAGATACGTTATTCATGCACACAAAGGTTTGCACTGCCCGGGGATCGAACCCGGAACCCTTGGTGTAGTAGCCGGCGTCCAACCCTTTCAAATTTTTTATGTTGTATTTTAAATTAAATAAGTTTATTTCTTTTCTCCAACGCAGCGCAGCGCTACAATTGAAGCCTTAGTTAGAATCATTGGCGGTATTCAGGTTGTGGTAGGTGATGAATAGTATTCAAACTGTACTCTATTAGTAACACTTTATAATAACAAACCAGTAACAGCGATACGGCTAAAAGCATTTATTTAATTGCAAACACAGGAAATTATATTTCCTTGTTATATTTAATATGAGTATGTTTCGCCAATTGACCGCTATTTTAAAAGCGTAAGCAACCCTACATGGTATTTTTCATACAATAATTAAAACTAATTTAACATCAAGAAACGGCTTTCTTATAGCTTATCTTGTCTCTTCTCTCTCCAACCTTCGAATGATCTCCACGTCAATAGCCAAGTCTGCTTTACATAAGCAGACAGCCATATTATACATAGCACAATTCAAACATACGAATAACACTGAAAACTGCATTACCCCATCTACTCGTTCGTGTTAATTTCAAAGTGAGAGCCGCAAATGAAGAGAAAACGTCGTCACAAAGAAATGATAACTAATGACGGCGTATGCCATTCACACAGGATCAGGGTTGCCAACCCCGAAACGAAATTCCTCGTACATAAGCAGCTAAAAATCTTGTACATTGACTTTCGAATCTCGTACATCTTGAAAAACCGCTTAAATCATTAAAAATACTAAATAAAATAAACATTTGCTGGCTTCTTACAAAAAAAAAACATCACTTTGTGAGAGAGACTATTAATGCGGAGAACAAAGTGTTTTATTAATCGGGGTTTTCCAGGTTGCCATAGCTACTACAGTCTGCAGACAATGATCGCCTAAATGCGACCAATGGATTTTTTTTGTGTAAAAGTTCAAGTGCTGATAGATGTCACTTGTTTTTAGGGTTCCGTAGCCAAATGGCAAAAAACGGAGCCCTTAAAGATTCGTCAAGTCTGTCCGCCTGTCTGTCCGTCCGTACGTATGTCACACCCTTTTTTCTCCGAAATTATAAGCACTACACTATTCATGCTTTGTAAGTATATGTATTCTGTGAACCGCTATTATTATATTATTTTGGCGTTCCCCATACAGTGAACTGAAACTCAAAATTTTTTTCATCGTACCCCCACGTTTGGGATATCAATGTGTAGATCTTGAAAAATGGTGTCGAGGTTTCTTATATCACATTTTTATAAATGTAATAGTTTGCGCGAGAGACACTTCCAAAGTTAAAAAAGTGTCCCCACCCCCTCTAATTTCTAAACAAATGGGTTGATAAACTCGAAAGAAAATATATGATGTACATGACCATAAAATCTAACAACTTAATTAGGTTTCAACAATTTCTGATATGTAGTTTTTTTACGTCATAAACGGTGAATCACTATTTTTTCATATTAAACCTGTAGCAGGTGCCTAAGTAAATAAAAATAATTTAATTTTATGTTACTTGCTGCTAAGAAACCCTCCACGGGCCAGTCGCGCTTGGCCAATTTTTTTTACGAGGTTGATAGTGTCATAGTATCTCGTACGGAAGACCACAAATCTAGTATTTTTACGAGGAACCTCTTACGTTTGGCAGCCCTGCACGGGATCTTCCCTCACTTCGAGTGGTGCAAGCACAAAGGCTGAGGTGTGAAGTGAGAACCCAACTTAATTAAAACATCAGACTAACGACTGGTATTACCGACTTGTATCGTTCCAATTCGTACTAGCATACAATTAGCTATACGCGTTACATTATCGTGAAATTCATTGCTTTAGACAGTTTTAAATTTTAAATGAGCGTCGGTAGCTCATTGGTGTGGACTGTGGCCTTAATACTTACAAAGTTTGAACAGTGTAGTGCTAATAGTTTTGAGGAAAAATGGTGTGAAATCCGGACGGACAGACAGACATGACGAATCTATAATGATTCCGTTATTTTCCATTTGGCTAAGGAACCCTAAAAATTGATTAAATTTAGTATTTATTTTCTCAGAATTGACAAATGATAAAAGTCCAAACTACTTTACCTTATATAGCGAGAGCTTTTCATTGAGAAATTGGAGTAAATGAAAGCGCGACCAATGGCCGTCGGGGGAGGGTCCCGACGATGTCGCAAAATCCTTACTTAGCGAATTTACTACAATTAAATGATAGGAGACCAAGAATTTCAGACACCTATTGGGTGTACCTACCTTCCCTTACAAGTAGTACTTTTATGTATACAACATAGCTTCTGAAGCCAGGAATTCCTTTTCTATTAAGAAAGTCAAAATATGTTCGTTACAAGTAGCAACCACATTGTGATAGTGTTTTGTGTTTACAGGTATCATGGAGACGCATGCTACCTACTTTTAATTTGGGGATTGGTTAGGCTCTATCAAATATTTAAACTGTATGCTTTAATTATTTAACAATGATAGCAGTTATCTGATGAAAGATAAAGTTTATTGACATACAGTATCATAAAGAAGACAATAGTACACTATTTTTTTATATGGCTTATTGTAAATAAAATAATTTAAGATTTAATCATATAATATATAAAATAAAAAAACTATATACTGCGTACTGGCTTCAATGACCACGAAATGCCTCGCGCTTACCAGCAACCTAATTCAAACTCGTCACGCGCGATACCTACTTCGAAGCTATGAACAATAAAATTCAACTCGGCAGGCCGAATCGCCCCTAGCGCACACCTCTCGATTGGGCAATTCATTTGGAGCTCATTAATTAATGAGGCGTCGGCTGCTTTTTATGACTGCCATAAACCCATCTCGCTTAACTGCCGCCGCGGGTGGCGTTGTTATCTAGAAGTCATGGTGTCGAAAACAGTATCCAGGAGGTTATTTTATTTAAATGCGTTCTGATTCCTCAGTTCAAAGTAAAAAATCGTTCAAAAATATTAGCCTAAAAAGGGCCTTTTTTTATTGCTTATGTAGGCAGACGAGCTGGCGGCCCATCTGATGGAAAACGGTAACCGCCGCTCATGGACAACTGCAATGCTAAGGGCAAAGCCATGCCGCTGCCTATCAAGAGGAAAAGGCTCTCTTTAAACCTCGTTTGAAGAAGGACATGTCGTAGTTATTAGGGAACACCGAGGCTGGGAGGTCGTTCCATAATTTGCACGCACGCGGAAGTTACGACCGCTGGAAACGAACGGTTTTGGAAGGAAGTTTCCAGGTGGTATGGATGGACCCTAGCTCGGCGTCGAGTCGTACGATGGTAAAACGGTGACACCGGCATGATATCAAACAGTTCCTTGGAGCACTCATCATGAAAAAGCCTATAAAACACACAAAGAGAGCTAAAGTCTCTCCGGAATTCCAAAGACTCTAAACTGTTTGTGAGATCAGAATCACCGACAATTCGGACAGCACGTCTTTGCAAAGCGTCAAATGGGTCAAGTTGGTATTTAGGGGCGCCTGTCCAGAGATGAGAACAGTACTCCACATGAGGACGCACTTGAGCTTTATACAACACAAGTCGCTGGCTCGATGCGAAGAACCGCCTAGACCTGTTCAGGACACCCAACTTTTTGCCAGCTAGTTTGGCTTTGTCCTCCAAATGACGCTTGAATTGGACCTTACTAGAAATCTCAATGCCGAGGATTCCAATACTATCCGCTACAGAGAGAGAGGCTCCTTAAAAACCGGGTGCTACGACAAAAGGGTCTTTTTTGCGGTGAATGCGCATACTTGCGTCTTCGTCGGATTAAACTCCACCAGGTTTAATTGACCCCATTCAGAGACTCTCTTCAACAAATATTCGATCACCCGTACTGTCATCCGCAAAGCAATGCATGCCCGGAATTGAGAGCATGTCATTGATAAACAGGATGAACAGCGTCGGGGATAGCACCGAACCCTGTGGAACGCCAGCGTTTATTGTCCTTATTTCTGAGCAAGAACCGTCGACAACGACTTGTATGCTACGACCATCTAAAAAACTAGCGATCCAACTGCAGAGTCCTACAGGGATGCCATAAGAAGACAGCTTTGCTAAGAGAGCCATGTGCCAGACCCTATCAAAAGCTTAAAGCTTAAAGCTGGCCTTTCGGGCCAGCAGTAGTTTTTAAGTATGCCTAAGTTTAAGTAAACAATAGTTTATATTAATAAGGCCTCTAACGCAAAAAGGCTCCTATGTTCAATGAAACTCCCACAGTGACATTGTAAACTTTAAAATCCGGCAACAAACTCAGTAAGGGTTTGTTTTATTTCAAATTACATACAAAGTTGTGGAATCAACACATTCGCTAGATACTTAACATGCCAAATAGTAGGTGTGTATATAAAGTTAGTTGCAAGAAACCAAATATTGAGTGCATGATAGCAGTTAAATCTAATCACTTGAATTATTTGAATATTATGTAATACCTATAGAAGCCTGTTCGTAATGTAACAAAATCTGTTGAGATAGTAATTTTATCTTTGAATGTTAACTCATTGAACGGGAATCCAGACACTAAAGATTAGAATCTAATGTGTCTTAGACCTTAAGTCGTCATTGGCGGGCAAAGGGTTAAAGTTAACTAGCCTATAATATCCCACCGCTGGGCTACTTTATACATTCCCACACACCTTAGTTACGAGAAGAGAAAACAGTAAAATACAATGCTGGCCTAGTGCCGTTTGTGGGTGTTAACAACTACCATACTAAGAAAAAAGCCTTATATAATTTTTGTTTTGTCACCTATCCTCTAACCAACCATTGTAATAGTTTCCTGACAGGCACGATCGTCAAACAAATGCTCTAACCGCTATGCCATCGAACTCTAACTAAGCTTAGCAAATAATAACTTAACTTACTTATCACTAAGCTTACTTTTGCTGCGTGCGCATTTAACGACCAAAAGCTATTCGTAGTTAAATAGCTGCTCTTATTTACGAGCAGACCCCGAAGCTGAGGCTCTACAATCAGTTTTACGATGCCTTTTGTCAGAACACTTGCTGTATAGAGGAATGTTTTATTTTGTTTATCAACCATCCTTTAATGTTATTTTAATTACTTGCATAAATAAATGTTATATAGAGTAGGTATAAAACCTTTATTTACGGAAGTAATTACATCAACAGGTACCACACATTAATATTCTCAATCTCATTCAAACAATAGTTACTTTCTAGTCTCTATCTATAAAAGGTTGCGGGTAGTTACAAATATCTTTTGACCGATTAAATAAGAGTTTAGTGGGCAGGTCTTTGTTCAGCAGTGGACATATTGTAGCTCCAATGCTAAACGTGGTGTTGATAAACTAGGAAAAATTAAGGGTTCGTAAATTTATGAAAATATTAACTATTTTAAATTATAGATTTTATATTGTAGCAGAATTACTGGCGTTCAAAAAGCAAACTTCAATTTTCAAAGTTACACCGCCCCATGCGTTAAACCACATCGTTCCAGCACATTTACGTCGGCATACACTATGGTTGATGTGGAGTGCATTTCACTTTGTCGCCCGGAATGATACATCTTACCTGAACACTGGAAAGCTGAATTTAACCCGCAAGTGTTGAAAACAGCACGCATGTGGAATGAATTATGGAAATACAACACTGGCGGAACATCCCTTAAGACGGAGTCGTGCGTTTTGCCGAGTTTTAATAGACGCTTTGTGCGCTGCATTTAAATAAACCGCCAGGAGCGTACTTAGGAAAAATATATGTACGTTATCCGACGCTCTTACGGTGAAGGAAAACATCGTGAGGAAACCTGAGCACGCCTGCGAAGTGATTCAAAGGTTGTACATGAAGTCGTCCAACCCGCGCTGGGCCCGCGTGGACGACTAAGGCCTATACACCCTATACGGGTAGGCTCGTGCCCCTCGGTGGGGATGTTTTATGAGATGATGGTGATTCAAAGTTTGTAGCAGGTTCTGTGAACCAATTTTATAACTCAAGCAGGCCATAAATAAAATTAAAGGAAAGCAAACGAGTATCGTATATCGTAAATATAGCAATGAATTCTATTTGTCCGTGGCGTCAAATGAGTAAAGATAGGTAAAACTTTTATCTTGTATAGTCTCATCTGAGACCATTTTGAATAACACAAACCCCTTCCAACTCCGAGTCTGGTTTCCCGCAGTTACCAACACCTGACTATTTATCTTTCTTCAAGCCGCCTTCGCCCCAACGCAACCGCAGTTACAATTGTACCCTCCTATACCTACTAAGAATACTAATGAAACAACATACATTATGAAATTATATTTATTTATAACAGTATTGTAAACCAACAGTACTTAAATGTTTATTCACAATAACAATAAAATGTATACTCTCGAATCAATAGTCAGGTACATGTTACTTAAATTTTCAAATAACACGAATGTATAAATATTTTTATAAAAAAATATATCATCAATGCACATCACAATATTACGTCGGCTACATATATCTTTAACAAAAATAAAGTTGTTGAATTTAAATGTCTTCAACAAATTGGCAAAAATAGTTAACAATAAATCACTTGTTTATTTATTACTAAAATACAAGTAGCTCAGTTTAATGAAGAATCAATTACTTAGTTATATTTTAAAAACAACATAATATTCACAACTTATTTTTTTTACATATAAATTTGAAAGTGCAAAATTTATGTAAACAAGACCACTTTAAATAACAGTTAGGTACGTCGTTTTCTTTTTTCCATTCATTGATTCCAATTTAGGATCTGGCTTCATGACAAAGACAACAAAAACAATAATTTTGATTATATGTAAAAATAACATCGAAATATATTCCCTGCAACCACAAGGATGATGGAACTTTACAGCAATTAAACGGTAAAGGTACATTTATTTCACTATATTTTCACGATAAAATAATCCTCCATAGCTAGGTACCAACCGCTAACCAGAACCGCTAAAAAGAAACTAACCAGTTATCCCGGAACTATCGATTTCCCTGAAGACAGACTGAGTAAGCGCATCTAACGAGCCAGTCCATCAACTTAGTACTGAACCTTAGTTTATATATTTAGATTTAATTTGTTTTTTTCGGATCTGTTCATAATTTCAGCCAAGTTCAACAAAATGCGCTGTTGTGTAAGGAATGCTAGCGCCTAAAATGTATCAATAACTGTTGCTTACAATACTACAATTTTGAAATCACATTTTAAGTACACTGAATACTGATTTTTATAGTTTTGTGAACTACTAACTAATATTCAAAATGCTGAGATATTTACCTAAACTATTCCTATACTATAATTACATATTTCATAGTCACTACACTATTATTTATTCCAAACCAGCCCAACTTTTTAATACTTTTAATAAATTCGGAAAACTTAAAAACTGCTCTAAAAGATAAGTACAAATATATTTACAATTTTTGTACATGAAAAATATAATATATATTTATAACACTAGTTGATCACAACAATAATTATTAGCTACTCTTAAGTTGGTCACAATTAACGTTCATTCGCACTAACATTGGTCCCAGATTTATGAATCTTCCCAAATTAATCTACCGTTACAAGTATCAACGACTGTATTGTCTTAAACAATCTTACTATACCATTCATTTAAGCAAATCATATAAGAAGTAGGAGACAACCGTTGCGTGGTGATAAAGTAAAATCAATTTCGTAGACTAAAATAAAATTCGGTCTCAACTTACCAATACGTGTGACAGTAAATTAATAAGTAGGTACCTACTATACATTATAAAACTATAAACAAATTAACCTAACTTCTCATCTGGGGACACGACAGTGCCCCACTTTGAGCAAAGCGAAGCGAATCAAAAACTAAATATTCTCATCACCTCCACGACGATAGCGAAACGGCGAAGCCACATTCAACAAATTCTACTCGTACATATTTACTGATATGTACGAGCATAATTTGTGTAGATTCTAAAGCTTGGCTCTAGATGAAATCTGACATCTTTTTCACAGGGCAAATCTTATGTGGGCGTCTTGGCAACATTTTACATGAAATGCTTTTGGTGGGATTTAGGAGGTCTACGCGTATACAAAGTAGGTAGGAAGTTACGTACTTTATATTGCCACATTTAGGCTTTATCCTTATGAGTTCAGGTACGTATGTAGGTACCTTATATTTATGGACTTAATTTTGTTATATTTCTATCTTTGTTATTCACATGAACTTGCCTTTGTATCTGAAGTAGGTGTCTAATTTTCAAAGTGTACAGCAAGCAAATTGTGTTTTTACTGTCATCGACACATTTTTGTTTCAACTAATTTTATATTACAAAATAATTTTCATGCTAGCTTTTGTTCTCACCTTGATGTCTCACTGTTCATTTCGATCTGAAAAGATAACAGTTCATACATTTTGTATTCATATATAAATTTACATTTTGTATTCATGATAAATTTACAAAATCATAAGCGTAAATATAATATATAAAATCAAACATGAATAAATAAATGATTATGCCGTCACCCGATGCAACAGATATAAGGTCTCTTATTACCGGTAATTTCACTAGCTACAGTGCCCTCATCCCGAAACACAAAAGTGCACTGCTATTTCACGGGACGATATCTGGCACTGCGGTGGTATCTAGAAAACTCAGTATCGAGTCAACCACCTAGTTTAGGTACTTACTCTTGCAGGCGGGTATCATTAATTTTGTTCTTATCTTATTAACAACCCATTTGGTGTAGCGGTTAAGACGTCGGGTGCTAAACCAGGGTTCCGGGTTCGATCCCCGGGCAGTACAAACATTTGTGTGCATGAACATATCTGTTTCTAATGGTCTGGGTGTTTTCTATGTATCACATGTATTTACAAAAAAGAATGTTTATTGTTGTGAATGTTAGTGGATATTTACCTTATCAGTAGGTGGTCCGATAATAAGTGGCGAGGAAGGTCGTGGTGACTCAGGCTTCACGAGCCTCTGGCGTCGCGTGTCCCCAGCGCGGTCGTGCGCCTCCCTTGGGAGTGCCCTCCACACGCCTGGCGTGTACAACTCCGCGTCCAGCCTGAGGTCTTCTTTTCTCTCGAATATCCAGCCCACTAGGGCGCCAACCACCACTGTAGACAACAAGCCTAGCGGCGCGATCCAGTGGTACGAGAAACGGAACAGCGGGAATATCGTCGTTGGATCCTGTTCGGGAAAATTATTCATAAATATTAGGTACATACTTTATTTACTACTCCCCTTAGCCGCTCTTACCACAACTGTGTGGTGATTAGGGGTGGCGACAACTATATAAGTACTAATATAATATATCATAATCTTTATTTGCATAAAACAATTTATAATGCCGTCGACATACGAGATATACCTACAAACAATACAAAATGGGTATTTTGATTTCATACAACTATAAACCGTACAGTCCTCTGCTGGATTAACCCTCTCTCACCGCAAGATACTATTTAGGCTTTAGCTGTACAAAAACACCCCGAGCGCGTTACATACTACATAACCAGAAACATTAAATTAACTAAACTGCTAAAAAGACATAATATGTTTTTAATAGTAGTCTTATCAAACGTTAGGCATGCGTACAATATGTAGAATATAGTGTTAAAACCAATAAGACACTATATTATTGCTAAATCAATTATAGTCACAGTTTCTAAACAACCTCGACCTAATTTTCTTATCTTTGAGCTTCGGTGGTTCGGTATGGACTGATGCCTTCCGATCGAGAGGGCGAAGGTTCAAATCCCGCCACGTACCAATTTGTTTTCGAAATTATATGTACGTTATCCAACGCTCTTACGGTGAAGAAAAACACCGTGAGGAGGAAACCTGCGCACGCCTACGAAGAGATTAAAAGGTGGTGCGTGCAGTCGGCCAATCCGCACTGGACCCGCGTGGACGACTAAGGCCTAATCACCATTTACAGGTAGGCTCGTGCCCCTCGGTGGGGACGTGTAATGAGCTGATAATGATTTTGATGAATTTTCTTTGATATAATATAGAGAATATCACTCACCAAAATATTCTCGAATACGTAAGAGGCGTTTCTAGCACACTCGGCGGACATGCTTAGCGGTGGTGCTCTCAACCCCTTCGCTGCAGCGGCCTGCGTGCCCATCGACACGGTGCCGGCCACCAGCGCGCCCGCGATCCCACCGGCTATCGCACCACGGGGCCCAACCCACCAACACACCATGCCCAATGTGAAGATACCGCAGGTCGCGCTCGCTGCTATAGCTGATAGCGCTGTTGCTACTCCTGGAGATGTAACGAGTGCCAGTAAGTGATTAGCACTTACAACACATAACTTGTAATCGCTAACACAAGACACAAAATGGATTTTTTTGTTTGTTTTTATGGCAGATCAAAATACAATAATACCTTTATCAATACTCTGATTACTACTGCGCTGGGTTGTTGACTGACTTTAAAATGTATTTGCCGCATTAAGTTATTTCGTGTTGAATTTCTCTTTCAGCTCAATTTTTGACGTGGTAAAAGTAGCTCAGTAAAAATACATAACACTAAATTCTTTACACAGATCTGATACCAAGCTAAACCAGATCCAATAACGCCAGCTTCATTAGTCTACAAAAAGTCGCAAATATATATTTATTATTTAAATTTTAAAATTTCACATTTATAATATAATAAATGATTGTGCAAGTCAAACAACTGTTGGAGAACTCGGTTATCGTATGGACTACTTAAAAGGTATGTTAAGAGATTGTTACGGTTTACTGACACACCGAAGACCGTGCTGAATTACGGCCAATCTCAACAGTCATGATGTGTAGGAAGACCTATATTGCATTGAGACGATAGAGGCTTTACGATTGATTTCCGTAATTATAATTTCAGCATATTAAAGTCGATACCTACAAATAAAAGCAGTGAGGGTTTTCATCTCAACATTTTGCAAATAAAGTTAAAATCTACTTATTAACAGCAAAGAAATGCAGACACTAAAAAATGTGTCTGTTATTTACGAGTATGCGACGGTTAGATTAAGAAAAAACTAAACCCTTACCGAGAACGCCGCCGAGTTTCTCAACTACAATGAGCATGACGATGGAGATGATGGCCAGCAGTCCGGTGACGAGACGCGCAATGATGCCTTCAGTCAACGGCTTCATTTGCAAGCGGAGCCAGCCGTGCATTATATCTTCCACCGCCACTAGGGCGCACGCGTTCAGTACCGCTGATAATGAACTGTAAATAAATATAAAATATACTATATAATGTAAATAGACACAAAACCAGGACACACAACATTAAAAAGAAACTGAACGTCATCATTGCTGCGGTAAAGTCAACTAATTAACTAGACATTCCTTGAAAACTCTCGATAGTGAAAGGTCAGATATAAAAGTGGTTATAAATAGTTTAATGTAAAATTTTATCACATGCATCTGCGCATTTTGCAGATTCGGATTGTACCCGCCCTACACCCGGGCGGCAAGACCGCACCACACGCACAACGAGATCAGATAACGTCACACTTAGCTCAAGCCAGAAAGGCTGTTAGATGCTGCATCTACTGATATAAGTGATGAAGGCGGGCAACAATCGATAGTCTACTGAGCAGTGCCGGACTACACCCGCCCTGCACCCACACTGCCCACGCGGCCAATCCGCACCACACGCCAAACGAGATCTGGGATTAATTGACTCAGCAGTCAATCATCGACTATCACGTCCACTTCCCAGTCCAGTCTATAAAGTCCCAATTAAGTCATAAGTTACCTCACCAAACACACCAGCCAGGAAGACCCCCGAAAGACCGGGCAGATGCTGTATTCTACTGATGTATGTGACGAAGGCGGGCAACAGTCGGTTGTCTACTGAAGAAGCAGTGCCGGGACTGCGTCCGCCCTGCAACCCACACGCTCAACGCGACCAAGACCGTAACACACGCATAACGAGATCTAGGATTATTGGACTCAGTAAGTCAATCAAGGCGATCAGCCTAAAAAGTTCCATTTAAGCTAACTTCCTTAAACCCGCTCCAAACACGCCGCCAAGAAGACTCCCGAAAGACGGTAGATGCTGTATTCTAACTGATGTATGTGACGAGGCGGGCAATAGCCGTCTACTGAGGAGCGGCGCTGGACTGCAGCCCGCCTGCACCCACACCGCTCACGCGACCAAGACCGTAACACACGCATAACGAGATCTAGGATTTATTGACTCAGTAGTCAATCAAGCGATCAGCCTACAAAGTTCCATTTAAGCTAAAACTTACCTCAAACCCGCTCCAAACACGCCAGCCAAGAAGACTCCCGAAAGACCGGGTAGATGCTGTATTCTACTGATGTATGTGACGAAGGCGGGCAACAGACGGTCGTCTACTGGAGGAGCGGCGCCTGGACTGCACCCGCCCTGCACCCACACCGCCCACGCGGCCAACCCGCACCACACGCACAACGAGATCGCCAGGATCGCGCCGATGCAGAATATAGCTATGGCACTGGACACAATAGGCTACATGATAATCTATACATAGTGGTGAGAGCATTGATTTGGGTTGTGGGTAATCCCACGGGGATACCGCATAGTAAACTTTCTTTTTGTGCATATTTCCCAGTTTTGTTAGGACACTGTTGGATGAATCACTTGATTTTCCGAAAAGAAAGATGATTACATGCTTCAGAGGGCATGTTAATCTCCCCATGGCTAAAAAGATGGTATAAAAGCCCATTCTCTAGAGTGAGGCGTTAATGGTTAAAGATGACAAAAAAAATTTTTTTTCAACATGTAGGTTTGTATGTGTAGGTTTTCAATGACCTATGTCTTGAGATTAAATTCTACATCGTATTTTCCATCCAAGTATATACTCGTATCCACCGCTTTACACAGTTGGATGAGGAAAGCGGAGGACCGTGATATCTGGCGAAAAATGGGGAAGACCTATGTCCAGTAGTACACTGCGATAGGTCGAAGAGAGTTTGATAGACCACTACTATACGTTTCAACCATTAATATCCACCCATTACTATTTTTTGTGAATTACTTTTCGCTATTGGCCGCAGGTGGCCTTCATTTCTTTCTACGTGTTGTTATTCTTTACAAATTGCCTAAAACTTACGCAATAGCTTGACGACGGGACGGCAGCGCTATGTACCGTTGAACCATGGTCTGGTTTACCGAATTGAAGCACGTCCAGTACAGGAAACCACCCAGCACGGCGCCCCACCGGTCTGACGCTCGTATGGTGAAAAACTCCAGCTTAAATTGTGAATAGATTTATATTAGTTTATATCCAAAAAACATACTAATGTATTTTTTATTTTATTTTAAAGGTAGCAAGAACGAGCAGATGAGCAGACGGTTTACCTAATGATAAGTAATACCGTTACCATGGACATTTAAAGAGAGAGAGGGGTAAAAATAGGGAGAAGAAAGGGATATTTTGGACTTCGGTTACCTTACGAACTCTAAACGAAACTCAAATGGTGAGAGAGGGCTGTTGAAAAAATTACTGACTGTTGTGTGTACTGTGTAACTATGGATTATTGTCTAGAACGCTACTCTTAAATTATCATTTTTATTTATTTATTGGACAACCAACAAAAACATACACTTAGTAAATTTAATTACAGTATTGGACACACATGAATACATGATTAAGTAATGCCTTAATTATAGGCTGCCACGGCTTTCACAGGCAAAACTTGCGCTTAAAATATAAAAAACAAATATATAGCTATGGACACAAAATAACATAATTTAGGTAAAAACCAGAAATCAAATTACAGTGTACCTTGATGCAAATAAGCAATTGATTTGAGGAAAGCACTGTATTCACCAAATTATCCACATTTCCCTCCTTAGATAATTTGTTATAATTTTTGCTCACGATTTATGGCTGAAAAGTGTCCTAAATTAGTTTTAAACTTTTGGTACAAATAATTTATATTTAGCGGGGCGAGGCAATTTTTTAGGTGTATGAAATTGTAAAATTGATAAAAGGCCAGGGCAATCAAACTGTCCATTGACAATCTTGTAAAAAAATTTAAGATCCGCAGTTGTTCTAGGAGACTCTAGGCTTTGAATTTTGAAGTGAGTTAATCGTTGTGAGTATGTCTACTAATGGCTATTAGCTACTAAAACTACTTGCATTTTTAAGTAAATGTAAACTATTAGTATCGCCGCATATAGATGGCAAAAACATATTCTAACCGTAGAAGTCCAAAACGGTGACAGCAGTGTTTGCAGCCGTCATTAAACCCTACCCTACTATTATAATAATACTAAACTATTAAAATTACCACACACAAAACTTACTTAGTGAGCTCCAGTCTACCAGACTCGTTGGCTATATCAAGCACTGCCTGCACGCCGCCCACGGCCAAAGTGCCCGCCGCAGCGACCAAGATCACTCCGATGAACATCACGCCCGTCTGCACTGAATCAGTCCACACCACCGCACGGAGCCCACCCTGGTGGACGGAGTTATTGAAATGACTTTTTGCAGGCAGTACCTACAACTGAACGAAACTGCCTCCGTGGTCTAATGGGCAGAACGCTCTGCTGCGTGACCCGGAGGTCGTGGGTTCGAATTCTGTGGGGCAACGACACTTGTGCGATTTTTCCTAGTTTGGTTATGATATTGCCGGCTGAATCATCTGAATGTCCGAAAAAACTATGATACCGTACATTAAGTCGTCGGTCCGGGCTACAATTTTAGGATGGTAGGCGTAAACACCCACCAATCGGCATTGGGCCCACGTGGTGAGTTACGGCCCAATCTCCACATCGCTGTGGTATGGGAAGGCCTGGGCCTGAAGTGGGCCGTTATAAGCTGATGATGATGTTGATGGCTCACTACTGCTGGGATCCGCAAGTGGATTCCACAACTTCACCAGCAAATTGGTAACTTGGTGATATGTGCCAAATTTACTCACATTATTTGTTTTGAAAAATGAATTTAATATTTCAATTTATGTAACTTAACAAGTTTGTTTAGGTATATGGTTCCATACGTGGATACCTCAATCCCAACAATTCGTTCCACTATAAAATGAGTAATGCTTTTTGTATAGGCAACTGTGTTCCGGGCTGAAGTTATGATAGGCCGTTAAATTACAGAATACTATGAGTTAACATCTCAAGTTGCCACTCAGCACCTAGTGGACAGTTTTACCTTTTTCATTAAAAAAGTTGCCCAAAATATGTTCTTCATAATAAAATCTTAAAATAAACTAAACAAATAATACTACCGCATACTCACTAACACAGTATAAACACCGCATATTGCCACCATAATCCCGCCGACAGCAAACACATTCAGTCCCGTCACTAAAAAAGAATGGAGACAAAATAAAGATCGTATCTAGGCAAACGGTAAGTGAGAATGCAATAAAACGTGTCATTCACAGATAAGGCGCCACATGAGTATTCCAACGATAATACCTATATGCTTTAATATGGATTAGCCATACAAGGCCACGATACTATCTGAAAACAACCCCTCAATACAGTTGGCTCTTGATAATCTATCGATATACTAATAGTTGGGCAAAAGCAGTAGTTTCGACAGCCCTGTAAGCGTAAATACAATCGAAACACAGAAATTCTGATGAAAGTATCAATACTATCAACCTTAATATGTTATAGACGATGTTTATCTGCTTGAACCGGACAATACCAACAATCAAAACATGATTATGTAGGTACCTATTTAGATAACATTGCAGTTAATGCACGATAACAGTTTGCAATACCTAAAATTTTAATATATACATTATAAATGTAGCAATACTTAAATACTCGTACTCGTAATACTAATCAAAATAACAAGAATTAATAAAAAAAATGGTTGTTTAAATTACACGAAATTGCTTCTACTTTAAATCAGATTTAATTTCTTAGCTTAATCGATTTTTTTTTCTCCATTAACTAATTACATGATTAGACCGCCATACTCTTTGAGAATTACCCCCACACACAAACGACGGTCTTTTTTTTTTTCCGAACTGACTACTGCTGTTGGCCGCAGATGGCCTTTACAGCTTCACCGGGCAAGTGGCGAGCGCAGATGGCTCTCAGCCTTAAAACAAACGACGGTCATGTTACCAGGTTCCCTTTACGAACAGCCGCGCTTAGAAAAATCATCCTTACGCATACAAGTCGATCTCAAAAGTAACACACACACTCAAAATATAAAAGTACCTATACTTACATTGATTAAATGCTAATGCAGGAACATAAACCACCATAGGCAGGAATAGTACCTGTAAATTAAAGTTATATTTTGAAATATATTTCTTCCGTGAACTTTTTTTTTAAAAGGTATTCACAAAATGTTAAATTTTGGTACATCATGTTTTGATACTAGTTAAATAAAAGTCTTCTGGGGAGTGATAGACTCTAATGGTGAGTTCCGTAGCATCGCTGTCATTGAGATACATATCGCTGTTCATTTGTTTTTTCTTACGTTGCGGTATCAATATGAGATCTACGTAATGATCATCATCAGTAAGGAAGATCACAATCTTCATTACCTTAATATATATTTACAGATAATGTCAGATAGCAACTATGACTTAACAATTTCGGTTGCTTATGCAATGTTAATAAGATAGTATAATAATAATGGATTAGTAATAAAAACTATGTTGTATGATTTTCAATTTTATTTAAAATAAAAAGATTTTTGTAAAATAATACGGCGTTTAGTTTCAGACCAATCACGTGTAAATAAACATATTTTTACAGTACATGCCTACTATGTTTGAATTTATTGTAAAAGTTTTAATAGATTCTTTGAAATCTTGCATCTGCAGTGATCATAGTAAAGATACTAATATGGCTCGTAAAATTTAAAGGTTGGTAGTCATAGACAAGTAAAAATGTAAAGTTACCTATATGTATTTTATTATTTTCAGCAATCATAATTTATAGTGAAGAATGTAGTCCAGACAAAACAAAGATTGAACTGGGCCAGCCTTGTCACTTAGAAGTCCATCAACTCCGCGGCTGAGTGTTGTGAGCATTAAGTTTACATCTCTTCTTACTTAGTACGGGTCCGTGGATGAAAAACCCATGGAGAGACCATACCATGAAAGCCACTTAGTATGATTTTTTCCAGGGTGGTTAGGACATTAGAAGCTGAATCACCCTGGTTGTCGCAAAACAAGGAGAATTCCATGCTTCGGAGGGCACGTTAGGCCGTAGGTCCCAGCTGCCAATAGTGATACTTACATTACATATAATACAACCACGTAGGAAGCCAAGATAGGTAAGAATTTCGTTAGAAATTCTAACACCCAGGATCAGTCTCATGTTCATGAATGTGACTACCTAATCGATAAAAAAACTTAGGAGCATGAAAATATATTGACACAGATTCTTACACCTTCTTGAGCAATAACAACATTTCATGAAAATATATCAAGCGAAGAAGTATTAACAATCAAATTAACAAGTAACCTAGTATATATAAAATAGTATTTTTTAAATATTTTTAATACTCAGTCAGATTTAGGATTCTGATATTTCTAATCGCTCCGCTACCGCACATTTTTTGTATTTTAATCATAAGAGAATTGCGATATACGTTAATGTTGGAAGACATAAATTAAACTAAATAGCATTATGATAAGTCGTTTTGTAAATTAAATATTTTTTTACATATTCAGTTAAAACATATTTTGCTAACCGAACGTCTGGTTTTTATGCCATGAGGTCAAAGTCGACAGCTGAGAGCAGTCCGATCGTTAGCAAATACGCATCATTGTTTGCTCAAACATTTTAAATTGCCAATTGAAATCACCAATGTTTCCGGATCTCGCCGAGATCGTCTAAAGTCCGTTATCATGACCACTTAACATTGTCGCATCAAACAGTTATTTTCTTACTAAATGAGATCATTTGGTGACTACAAGCCTTCTGAATTTTGAATGACGAGAAAATAGGATTTGCCACTTTTTAGGGTTCCGTAGCCAAATGGCAAAAAACGGAACTCGTCAAGTCTGTCTGTCCGTCCATCCGTCCGAATATCACACCCCCTTTTTTCTCCGAAACCATAAGCACTTCACTATTCAAACTTTGTACGTATATTACGTTCTGTAAACCGCTATTAGGTTTTAATAATTCCCCATACATTGAACTGAAACTCAATTTTTTAATATATAATACTAGGTTTAAGATCAGATTCCCGCACTTTTGAAATTCTAACATCAGTCAGTAAGTACTTAAATATACATACATTTCTTAGCTCTTTAAAGTTTTGGTTCATATTTAAATTTGACTTAAATTGCCTTTTAGAACATTATCATTTCACATCAATATTAGAACCGAGAAATCTAACTCAAATATTTATAATCTTTACCCTAAAATTCGTCAGCAATCAGTTATACAGACACAACGTAATTCATAATAATGGTTATTATGCCATTATTTGTATTCGTCCTGAATATTTATCATACAAACAAATCAATACGTTCTAAGTATAATATTTGTGTTCTTTCAGGCGTTAATAATCACCTGCTCAAATAGTTGAGTCTTTTGAAATTGAAATGGAAAACAAATGCAATATGAATTCGTTACAAGATGTCTGTCAATATTTTACCATGTTCGTGTAACTGCTTAAATAATTCTAATGGTAGTGATTTGACGAGGGCCCGAATTTTATTATTTATTTATTTAGCTTAGACCGTGTACCTAAGATTTTGAAATAAAAGTGCATTAGCTTGCAAAAGAACCAATTACGTTATGAAAAACAGCAAATGTATAATGCAACATATACGTCATGACTCATGACATCTATTTAATCTAAGTATTTATAGTCATTAGGTATGCCACAATGAACCAAAAACCCAGTAGGCATGGTGATCAATCATTGAGATTGCGGATCTGTGCTTATGCGTTTTGATCTATCATCGTAGCATAACAAGTACCAATGCAACTAATGTTATTATACTTCCATATTATTAAATGCCTAGACAGTCATTGTTCACCGAAATGAGTATAAGCTAGGGTTGCCTTTTCTCAGAATGAACTATTCTAAATAGTACAGGTTAATGGACCTAGTTCCGATGTCACATCAAAAGAATACGCCTTAGAATACACAAAGAAATAGTAATATATCCGTTCATTATCTTAGCACTAACATGACCCTACTTAGCTCACTACAAGCACGTAAGGCCTTCAAAGGTCTACGGTAAAGATACCGTATTAAAGCTATCATTAAATGAGGACCAAAGGGTCTTAAGACTTAAAATAAGCTCAAGTCAATATACCTAGATATACTTTCTAACATTTTTATTACTATTGATGATGTACTAGCCTAGATACGAAAACAAATTACCAATTTTATTAAAATTATATCAATCTACAACATATACAAAGTCCGTGGGTCCCGTCCACTTGACAACCCTAATCTAGGCGCGCCTTCCAATAATACGGCAATTACCTCAACACGTTCCGAACAATTGACGTTCACACGACAACCGGGCAAAGTCCATTTCATAAGTGATCGCAAACGAAGCGAACGACCTACAACAACATCAATAAGAATTGCTGATTTTACACAGAGCACCGGCTTTTATTAGTTCAATATTAACATTGCCGGTGGCACAGGCTGTTGACCTTGTCTACCATATCAATGATCGCCATTATATCGCGATTTGATTAAAAATAAACAAGAACAAAAATACATTGCATACATCGGTGCGTTATACAACCCACGCACTAGATGTCACAGATAGAACGCCATTCATCAATAGGAAAACGATCTGTAACTAATATAATTGTTCATTTAAGACGTTTCAATATATGTATGTACTGGACAGCGTATAACGTTATCTTATTTTGATAAGTACATACTATCTAGATTATTATATGTATCAAAGATTTAAACTCTTATCAATCAATGACATAATATTTTACCGTCCTCGAACTAATGCTCCGAAGTAATGGCAATTTTTTTACTCAAAACATTTGGCCTTGATTTGGCCTAATACTGCCTGCATAAGCTGCATATGATTCCGTTTCCAGTTAGTTTGTTTCTTTTGTTTGCTATTTATGTTAGAGTCGTTTATTTATTTTTTCAAAATAAACTAACAAATAAATCGTCGTTGGCCCTGTAAAACACATGCATTAATTCTCAAACAGTGTAAGTAACCTGATTATTGTTTTATGCATGACGTATTTATTTAAATTCGTAGTATACATATTCACATAAGCAACTGTATTTTACACAATGTGACATGCAGCTTTATTCAAACGTAATCTGTACCTGATTGACATAACAACGTGTTAAACATATTATGCTTTGTAAAATCATGCTAACGTGACAAAAAAGACGTTAATAAGTAACAAATTGACACAGATAACATGTACGTGACTTAATATTCTAGTACAAGTACTTTCACCTTATAAATAATAAAATAAAAAAATGGCGTTTAAAAAAATTTTTTTTTAATGTTTTTTACGATCAGCTCAACAAGATGATAATGCCAGATTTCAATTTAAAAAAACAAGTTGCCAACCATTGTTTTGACACCTAATATGTTGTCCTACATACAGTATATGTGGGGCATATTATTTCGGTGAACCGGAACTGTAATTAGATTAATCCTGTATTTTGGGACTGTAGTACAATAATAGATAGAAGTATGATTGAGGTTTATGTTTTAACACTACGATAAAAAGCTATTATAAAAGACGCACAAAAGGTATATTAAAAGAACATTTTGTATCATATATGACATTGGGCCGTGTAGAAAAATAATTGTGACTGTTCAAAATTGCGTCGTCACTAACAACTAGTCAAACCTACCTTTGAATAAAGGTTTAATTTTTGGGTAATATGTAACATAAGTCAATAAAATGTATATAGGTATACATAAAATAAAAATGTAAAAAGTGTACATAACCGAAAACATCATCATCAGCCTATAACGATCCACAAGAGCGCACAGGCCTTACGGCACAACATAGCTATGCGGAGATTGGGCAATAACATACCAAGCGAGCCCAGTGCACATTGGTGGGTATCACCGCAATGCACATAATATTATATCACAAAATCTATGCCTCAACTGACTGACCTCGTCTAGAAGGAACAGCACTGACGCTACGGCGCGGACGTGTCGGTTGAATCTCAATTCAAGGTACTGAGGACAAAGATTAAAAAATTACAATTATACATCTAATACACTCCAACTTTTATCACCTTGCTCAAAAAAGAAAGAATGTGTAGATAACGCAAATATAATACTGGCCAGATAGACTTTACATTTTAGAAGAGAGCTTACATTATGAATTCAGTATTAATATCCATATCTGTTATAATTTTCCGACAACACTACAGTCTGCGCCCGCCACCAAAGATTACAGATTCTAAGTCTTTACCCAGTCATTTTGCTAGCTCACCTTATTTCACTAATCTAGGCATATTTATAATGTAAGTAGAGAAATGTTAAATGAATAATAGGATTAATATTACCAAATAGTCAGTAACAGTTTTTGTGAACCACGAAAATAATCTGTAAAGAATTAAGCAAATATTTATGTACTAACCTCATACGAGGATGAGAGCCTCAAAGTGCAGAATACTGGAAGGTACACGGTGACCACCACCACACAGCTCAGCGCCACCCCAACTATCACCAGCCAGTATTGGGTTCCGTAGTTATAGATCTCAGCGGGAGTGCCCAATATCGTAACTCCTGATACATAACTGAAGGAAGGAAGAAGAAACCTTCATTATCTAATATGATAAATTTAAAAAACATTATTATTTATCAATGTCACCTAGTATCTGAATAAATACCTATTTTTATATATATATAAATATTTTATATGACAGACATACATACATCATAAATATTTTGATTGTACAGTTTTGTAACATAGGAAATTAAATAACTGAATACTGTGATTTACCATCACTAGTAAGCTTCTGCACTATTTCCTTTCGGATCCACTGATGTGTTATAGATAGCATTTGCCACTGACCAATTAAGTGGGTTGAATGAGGAGACGACGAGGAGAGTTCAAGATTTTATAAAGTTAATAATTATTTTTTTCTCGTTCTTAAAGAAACAATTACGCTAAACGCATGGTTTAACTGCTAGAGACGCTGAAAACGATGATGGTACATTTTTGCAGAGCATTTTCATCTGCAGCTGCAACACGACCCAATTCATTTTAATACATTTCTCACGACCTCTGAAATGACAACTGTTGACTAAATACTCTGTTCGATATGTAGCAATAAATAACATCGCTGTAACGTCGAGCTCACTGAACAAGGGTAAGGGGACCTGGCTTCATAAATTATAACCTGCAGATACTGCAATGATTACCTTATGATTGTGTGATGCGATGTGCAGATATATAAAAAAAATCCTTCTATTTCAAATCGTACTGTAATCTATTGTATTTGCCTGTAAAGACATGTTTTTTACACCTTTCACATAAGTTACTACATTGTAATGTATAATTATATGATGCTGACAAGTCTGTACCAATAAATTAATAAAATATTTATAGTCCATGCCTTAATGATTTCAAAAATTTATAGTTTACTGTAGTATACTATAAATTTTTATATTTTGTATGCGTTAACAATACCAGTGCAATCATCAGTTGTTATCCCGCCGTCACGGTCCGTAGGCAAAACTATTTTTGTAGATAACCTGTATTATCGGTGCTTCTCGGTGTAACCTTGACTTGCATTTTGTGGATATATTAAAGATAAATCTTTTAAAGTGTTTACACTAAAGACGATTTCGTTAATGTAATGAAAAGCAGTTTAACCAAACGGCTCACCTATTAGTAGATGGCAACTGTCGCCTAAAAAAATATATTACACCAGTGACTTCAAAATTAGTCCACAGTAAGGTTGCTAACTTGTGAAGAAAAGATGTCAAGTCCCAGTATCCAATAGTTTCATTGCTTATATCATCTTTTCGCCTGAAACATTGTCACTATAACAGTTTTGTATCATCATTGCAGCTTAATATGTCCACTACTGAATAAAGTCCGTCCGTAATGAAATTTTAAGGTGACCTAGCTATATAGACTTTCACAATTACTCATTATATATTTAAAGCAATTACTTCGTCATAAATATATGTATGTTAACGATCCGCTATGATGTGCCAAACCACAAATAGAAAGCCAATTTCACGGATGTGAAATTTCATCTTGCTAAGATGTAAAACCAGCTTAAAATCAATCTTGTTGTTTCGATACCTATACTTTGTATGGTTGGATGTGACTAAAGATGATAAATTCTTGACACCTGGTCTCGATAAGCTGAGTGTTTAATGCTCCTTAACCTCTTGAGCCTCAAAATTATCTTAACAATCAATCGCCTGCAGCAAAAAATCCATCCGACCAAAATTGGGTGTGCATACCCTAATTTTCAAATATTTCGAATAATTTTATAATATAAATCCAGTGTTTTGGGATACACGTATACGTTACAACAAAAACCTACAGCACCTTTTACATAACTGGGCTGGCGACAGACATAATTATATTTTAATTTATATAATCATTACAAAGTCAGATTCAAATGACATGAAATGTTCATTTTGTTAAGATTAATTTAATCTTAACAACGTTGTCTTACTTTATTACTTTCGTCTGGGTTATATTGATGCTAGTAAATGATAAGGTAGGTAATATTAAACAATACATTATAAAAAAAACACGCGCAGCACAACCAGATGTTTAAGAAAAGATTTGTTATTTTAAAAAGGATTTTTTTGTATGACATCATTATTATGTTAATAGTGTAACCTTCGTTTGTAAACCATGTATAACTTGACTGTTAAGAAATCAGACATAATAAATAAACTATTGTCTGACGCCTACTCCCGGAAAAAAGTCGAAAGATGAAGAGTTAATCATGATCTATACCAAGGAAATATTAACAAGCGAACGTATACCGCTATAACTTAATATACAATAAATATTTTTCAACATCATTATAAGTTTCCACCGAGGGTTGCGAGCCATCGGTAAAAGGTGTATAGGCCTTAGTAGACTAGTTAGACCTAGTTAGACTTCACACACAAAATATAAATCTCTTCCTAGGCTTGCGCACGCAAGGACGCAAGTGATATTGAAGGCAAAAAGAATATCTAGAAAAACCTTGAAAGCTTATTTTGAAAAAGCAGTGCCTATTGTGCTAATTTTCACACTAAAAATGTCTTACATAAAAACCATTACCAATACAGGTTTACATAGCCACAAGACTGTCTTGTATGCTACGGCATCTCCCATGACATCTGACAATAGAACTTCTTTTGTAACTCAATACGTGACAGTTGACCCATAATTACACTTTTCTCACCCCACATTAGCATCCTTACCTAGCAATAAGAGACATAGCCACGGGGAACGTTGACATGGACTTGCCCCCCAATAGGTAGTCCTTGATGTCGACGATGGCTCTACTCCTGGAGCCGACGGCGCTGTACCAAACCCCGCCAGCGCAGGACGCCGCGCACAGCACGCCGAACGCCACGTAATCGCCCACCCCGAAACCCCCTTCTTGCATTGTGAACGTCATTGTGGACTTTATATTTCTGGAACAAAATGTATGCATCAATCAGTATATACGCACTCGGTTAAACAGCAGAACTTAAGACTCGGCTAGACAGTCGAAGTTAGGACCTGGCCTTTAAGTTCTAAATTTTCGGACCTTAAGTTCCACACACTATCGTTTCTTTTTCGTTAAACGTTGTTGATGTTCCCATCAGAGCGCTTTCCCACTAGGCATGACTATGAAAGGATTGGGTCCTAATTAACCGCAATGCAGATTGGCGGGTTTTGACGACTACCATCATACCGGGACCGGGACCAATGGATATAGTATACTTCCGAGGATCACAATAAACCCGTTGTAGATGGAATTTGTCGCTTGTGATAATATTTGTCGTTCACCGAGTCTACATTCGCGAATCCGCTACCAATTATTTCATTGCTAACAAATAATATTGATATGAAATGTAGAGTCACAGCGAACAGCTTTTGGCTTGAACTACAAACCCACTTCACCTGCCTTTGTTGCATCCTGTGACCAACATTTCTGTGCAAACGTCTGTTCGTATTGTGCTTAGTTAGCTCTATGAGTACGTAATGTTAGTGAATGATATGATAAGTTTATAATTTAAATTGATCGCTTAGTTTGAGGCTGGATGGCGCTTTGTATGTTTGAGGATACTTAAATAATGATATTAATATCGACATAGGGTCCATGCCATAACAACAAATTGTCTAGCCAACTTTGTTAATGGGAATAACATTTGAAGTATTAGTTTTAGTATGGCAATACTCGAACTCGTAGAGACGGTTCCATAGCACATAGGCTGCTTAACCGCAAGCAATAAGTTTTTTATTGATTTTTCCCTCTAAACATTCGTTCGGATAGAAATCTTCAATGGTTTCAAAATATGTACTTATATAAGGGATATGTGATTTCCTTAGGTATATTTTAGTCGAAATGGGTTCTTACTCGTCATATCTCTACTATTGTGTACAGCCTGAAGAATCATAGGTTCGACTAATATTTTTTATTTTTAATACTTATTACGTAACGTAAACCTTATGTTTTACTGTCTGTCCGTTAGATGTGATAAATGTAAATTGTGTCTTATTTTTGTATTCTTTAACAGAGATAGAGTGAGCGTGCCGCTAATAGACATACGCAATACCAAAGACATCGAGATTCCGCTTACTTTCGAGAAGAAATAACTCTAAACCTCAACCGCCTTGCATCGAACCACTGCAGCGCTCAGTCTTCTACACATAGCACAGCTTTGGAAATATTGGGCAATTACCCACCACGTTGGGCTCAATGCGCTAGCTACTACTAGCGAAGTAGAAACATAATATTTTTATCTGTGTAACAAATAATTGCATATAGCTGGTAGCACCCGATATCGACTTGCTTTTTCTCGACTACCTATAACATACTGTCTTACATTTATCGATTAGTATAACCGTCAACTAAGCTATTTTTAGTGTCAATATACCTATATTAAACAAGAAAGTAATTAAAATGTAGGTAAGGAAGTCATTTTACTACCAATTCATCATCATCATCATCAGCTCATTAAACGTCCCAACCGAGGGGCTTGAACCAACCCGTATAGGGTGATTAGGGCTTAGTCATCCACGCGGGCCCAGTGCGGATTGGACGACTTCACACACAACCTTTGAATCTCTTCGCAGGCGTGTGTGAAGGTTTCCCCACGATGTTTCCCGTCACCGTAAGAGCATCGGATAACGTACATATAATTCCGAAAATTCGAAAACACATTGGTACGTGGCGGGCTTTGAACCTCAGCCCTCCCGAGTACTAAACAATTGTTAAGATACTCGTATAATTGGTATAGTAGTCGTCTATCAATTTCGCAGTCAGAAATTTAATCGCACTACTTAACCAATTTAAAATCAGAACAACCCTCAACCCTAATTATGTTGTCCATAATATCATACAAAATAATTATTACAAAAAGTTTCTCTTTACGTTAATCAATAGGATCCTTTATCATATTGAGTGCATGTGTTGCATTTTTTTAAATATTCCATGACGAAAATAGCAACTTGGGAACTGGTTCACGGCAGCCGACGCGTAGATTAAACTATACAGTCTGTCACCATTATAACTTTTGCATGTAGGTCATGTATCTATATAATCATTCATCGCAATCAGATTATTATTAAAAAGGCGAATACTTACTTAACACTCGCAAAACTTTCGCCTTAATTTTTTAGTTTTCCCGACTAAACGACTGAAGCGGTTTTAATAAAATTTGGTAGGGAATTAGCTGAGACCCTAGATTGACACAAAGGCAACGTTTTATTGCCGGTAAATATCACTACGAAGATAAGTGGGTTATGTAATAATTAATGCTTGTAACTTAGCATAAGAAGACTTTAGTAGCGGTCTGGTTTTTTTTACAATAAAATGTGACAATTATTTGTTCATAGACGTTCCTAAGCAAACGGTGACTTGATGTTAGACGGTTAGGTTAGGTGATTACAAACTCTAGATTGTATTAACAAATATGCAGTGATGAAGCTATTTGCTATCTGCTTTTTGTTTATATCAAATACTCGCACATTAATATTTCAAGGATGTGTCGGAGACATAAGACAGATTATCTGAGCATTGTAAATGTTGAATATAAAAACTGTACATTTTGTTCTAAGATTACCAAGTTATAGCCGAACAATAAAAAGAATATCATAGTAAAATGTTAAAATAAAACTGGTAGATTTCACGGAACGGAAAATTTTACTCGCCTGCAGTGCAAAATATTTTGATCCGAACTGGTATGGCCTTGGGTACTGGTTTCGAATGGAGCCTTATGTTATTAGTAAAGATAGTAAATAACATAAGAATAGACATGGAAATAAAAATTAAATTGCATATCTTTGATTAACAAAAGATATAAAAATCACATGCCACACAAGCCCACCTAAAATGCTATAAAATGAAATTATCTATTTTGAATTGTTCCATTGAAATACTTTGTTTCGTTAATAAATAGATCCATATCTTAGGATACCAGTCCAAAAATCCAAAAACGCTAATCCTATTCAAACCACAATCACTTAAATCGCATTTACTTTAAAATAATTTTATCATAGAAAAGCATTTTAATTTCCATCACTTTTTATACTTTATTTTATTTACACGCAGTAGATATTTTACACTAAATCACTATACAAGTAGAGTATTTTATAATAAGTTCGTGAATTGTGTTTTTAAATTCTATGACATTATGAAGACTGCTAAATACACTGTTCAGAAATGTTTACGATATGCATATAATATGTAACAGCAATTATGCATATAAAAACTACTTGAAAGAAAAACTATTCGTATTTTATGGTGTACGGATATAACAGAGAAGAGTAGGTATATAGGTACTGTACATTTTACATGTTGAGTCCCAAGCAATCTCACTTTGATATAATGAATCAATTAAAAATGAATGTCTCTTGCCATTAAAGCATGAGAACAATGCGACATTTATAAAAATTTATCTCGTAATAAGTACCAACAATTATGTTTAATTAATAGGCATATAATAAAACAACAAATTTAAATAAATTTATTTCGGTTTAACAAAGTCATTGCAGGATGAATCATCTGATTGTCTTTAAATATTACACTGTGCTTGGAGGCTCTCGGTTGCCAATATTGCAGTCGTTCCAAAAAAGCGCTTTAGAAACTCTAACACCATTGTGTGGTTGTTTATCAATTTAAGTATCTACGTGATAATAAGAAGACGGCACACTCGAGAACTTTAGACCATCACTCGCCACGCAGTTTCAGTAGCGGTTGGCCAGAGCATCGTTTGTTATTCGATATAAGCCGGTAAAGTTTGGGCTCACAATCCCTACAGCTTCAAAATACAAAATACTAAACATCGACATAATATATGCCTATCTTAGGTAATTGAGTAATATTAAACACTCACGTATTTTCGGGTCATGTAGGTACGTTTACACATGTAGGTATGTTTACTCATGTGAATGCCTTATAACCAAGAATAACTTTATCACAGTCATAATACCTTATCATTTACATTGCTTATTACATATATCCATACAAGTCGCTTTTCGTCTGGTAGATATAAAGAAGTAGCGAAAAATAAAGATCCTGGACAAAAGATGTATCTGTAACTCGAAGTAAATAGAACTTGCTCCAAGATCTGAACTACAATTTTCTAAATGAAATGTATACTAATCCCTTTCAAATAAAGCAAACATTATTTATTTGCTTTAAAATGTTTAAGTCCTTAATAGATAGCATATCGGTCCCACGCGAGTCACGGTAGATAACGTTTCTTTGATTAAATCAAGATTAATAATTTTCATTTTATTACAGTGATGATGGTGATGCTAATGATAAACTTTAGTGATGTAGCGACGTATCTTTGGTGAACGAAATAATTTATAATTCACACCAAATTTAATATATCAATATAAGATTCAATACAAGATTCAATTTGCTTATTTGTGAAGGTATTAATGTAAGTGTTCATCTACCTCAAAAGTATGTTCAATAAGTAAGAGACTACAAGGTCCCTTTGATACCACTAGGTATGCTTACTGGTCCTAATCCAGGTTTTTTACAGTACAAAACTATATCGTAACATATAACTACTTGTGTTATCAGCCAATCTTAACAACTTTTTAAAAATATTTCAGATTCCTAAAGAAAACACGGTCAATAAGGTAGAAAATCGAACCTTTATACAAGAAAGGATTGTTTCCATCTCGGTGTTGGTTTAAATACTAACCTTAATATCATTATTTACTACCTACTTTCTTTTTATTAATAATAATAACAACGACTTCAAGTTCAAGCAAATATAAACTACTAAAAGCAAATTTAAGACTCTACAATAGTGATAGAGCCATGAAGCATTGGAACAAATAAAAAGCTTTAAAGAATTTTATGAATAGCAAAGTAGTTTCATGGATTAAAAACCTGTAGTCACACTTTACCTTTGAGTTCAATTCAACTTTTATTTACGCGCGGAAATAAACTTAAATAGACGGCGAGTAATAATGTGTTGCCAACCATGCAAGGGCATTTGCAGCTATGCGTTGGCAACGTCACCAAATAGGAATAACACAATCACATATAGTTTTACTTTCACCATGGCATATCACTGTATTCGATTCTCACGACTATTTTACGAAAAAGTTTACACGTCAAAATTTCCCGCGCACTCAGTTGTCAATGTCATTTCACTTTACCCAAAATAACATAATTCCGCAGAATAATCCAATAAAAACTTCGCTTACATTTCGTTAATTTGTATTAAATAGATTTAACGTTATGCTGCACTGAACACAAAAATAACTTTCATTAAAATTAACATCGGTATGTGATAAATCAGGTTTTCAAGTGACGTGCACTTGTAGGACAAGCAAACGCGAATAAACTTCACTTAAAATAAAAAGCAAGCACATGCACTACATAGAATTAGAACTACAGCATAGAATCCGGGTTAAAATAGCGATTAAAAACTTATACCTGATGCTCTCACTCCCTACACGATTTTGCGTAGGCGAAAATGAGACAGCAAACTGATCATTGTTCTCATAATTAGCAGGTCGTCACATCTGTTATGTCATTGGAGTCATTCACATACTACCAAATTCAAAATCTCATTTTGACGTACATTGTTAAAGATTGTTAAAACAGTTTGACACCTTGCTCACATGGCCGGATTATAGTACTGTCAGTGGTTTGGCGGCTCCTGATTATAAGAAAAATATTTTCTGTGTAATTTGCACTCAGATTGGCTCAGATAGTGATTTATCTATACTAAAACTCGTTCTTATTGAAGTGTTTTAGATTATAAAAACATGTCTTGTGTTATTGACGGTTGTTTTTCACATTCAGGAAGGAAAGAAAGCAGTGGTGAAAAGATTCACTTTCATTCGTGAGTTTTTGATTAAATTTATATTAAATAAATCAGGAAATGTGTGTAAACTATGATATAAATGTTTCTTACTTATAGTTGTACTTTTCAAATAAAAGCCAAAACAGTATTTGTCTACTTTTTCTCAAAAAATCCCAATTAAATTTTCTAGGTAAACATTTCAACTAGTGATGTGGCTTTTACATATCGATATTTGAGTTAGGCTTTCCGGCGAAGCAACATCAGCAGATATATTAAGGTTATTATAATATTACAGTTTCCCAAAGAATGAAAATATGAAACAAGAATGGATAAGACGTGGAACTGGAAGCCACACAGCAGGATCTGTTCTAAGCACTTCTGTCCCGACAATTATTTGCAAAATGAATTTTCTTTAAAAAGGAGATTAAAATTTGATGCTGTGCCTTCATTAAATTTGTCCGAAGCTGAACCAATTGTAATTATCTGCCTATTAATATAATCAACACAAAAACGAAACCTTTCCAATGTATAAATAATTTTCAGAGTTCAGATCGAGGATACATTCACAGTGCAGCATCTGTTGTACAATGGCAAGGAAATAGTGCAAAAGTATGTACAATTTGCACAATATTATTATATATTATTTATTATTATGTTTTGAAATCCTTAAGATTCACGGGCCAAATAGTGGCCCGGTCCTTTGGAAGGCATGTGTGGGGCCGAAGCCAACAGCACAGAGGCCTATTTTCGAATGTTTAATCTTTGTAAGTGTTACACGTTATTGTTATTATTATTATTATTAGAACCTTCAAGCTGAGCAGCGCTCCCGCTATCCTGCAAATTATGTAGAACTACCTATTGCTTGCGGCTTCGCTCGCGTTAAGGAGTATTATTTTTTATCGCCTGTTTTGTATCCTTAGGGATGGAATTCATCAACATTCTTAAAGGAGATTTCTACATCCATAGTAGCTTTACCTTAAATCCTGTCTTAGCGAATGCCTGCGTTTTTACCTGCATGTTAAATTTCAGCCCGACCCGTCTTGTGGTTTGTGCATTGATAGATCACTATGTCAGTCAGTCATTTAGTCACCTTTGAGTTATATATATTAAGGAGATAGGTAGATGGCTTCGAAGCGTCTGGCTCATTGGGTGAGCAGGTATAAAAAGCCGGCCAATGAATGCGTCGGCAATCTTGAGTTCAACTCAAGAGTGAGTTACTCATAACATTTTGTGAAAAATTAAACGCGTTTGCTGTATTGAAATCTCACTTAAATGTTTATTTTATTCAACTATCCTATCTATCTAATCCACCATCTTTTTATAACCATGATGGTGCCCCAGTTTAAATTTTCACGGATTTAAAACACCTGTTACTATACTCAAAACTAAAATACCGAATAGATGGACGTACAGGATGTGTAGTTTTAGTAATATAATACGGAACACTAACAATTGAAGTTAATCTGTAAATCAATAAAAATAATATTATTATAATATATTTTATTTCTGACATAATATTTACCCCGTGAGAATCGAACCCACTACCTTCAGATCGAGGGCCGAATGTTTAGACTCACGTCTAGCGTGCACATTAACAATATTTCCAGATACCATTATCACTACATAGTATATAACATAGTCGCTTTTTCAGTTCCTATATTAAATCTTTAAAACTACGCAACGGATTTGGATGCAGGTTTTAGGGTTCCGTAGCCAAATGGCAAAAAAACGAAACCCTCATAGATTGATGTCCTCATAGATGTATGTCTGTCGATCCGTCCGTATATCACATTTTTTCTCCGAAACTATCAGCACTACACTATTCAAATTCTGTAAGTATTATTCTGTGAACTGCTATAAGGTTTTGACAAGAAACTTGAAAAAAATATATACATTTTGGGCTCTCCATACATTGAACGGAACATCAATTTTTTTTTCATCGTTCCCAATCGTGTGGGGTATTAATGACAAAAGTCTTGAGCAATGCGTCCTACCCGTACTAATATACGCAGCTGAAAAATGGACACTGACTGCGGGATTGGTTCACAAGTTCAAAGTCACTCAACTCGCAATGGAGCGAGCTATACTCGGGGTCTCTCTTAGGGATGAGATTAGAAATGATTTAATCCGTAAGAGAACTAAAGTTACCGACATAGCCCGCCGGATCAGCATGTTGAAGTGCTCCTAGCTTCCCTCACGAAGTTTTTACGGCTAAGTTAGAAAGTTTGGTCTAAGGAAACATATTCTTGCAAAACCTCGAGAAGGACGCCATCAAAGTTTACATAATAGTAATCCCCGTGAGAATTCAACCCACGACCTCCATGTCGAAAGCCAAATATTTAGTACCTTCGCTAGAGCTCATTATCAATATTTTCAGATACCATAACTATCGATAAAATATAATAATTCATTCCTTTCACTAGCAAATTCATCAATCAAATCAAGTTGTGACAACATACCAGATAATGAAACGACTCGTAACACATGTCTCTTTCTCACCCACTATTAAATACGTTAAGGAAAAAGGAATGAAGATATGCAGTGCAGTTGTTATTTTAGTCATCCTTCCACTTATTTATGGTTCCTAGGCACTACAAACATCACGTAAACATTTCTCCATAGCGACATCTAGTGAAGACTAAGTGATCTGTTGAGTAATCTGCTTTATCGACATTGTAGAAAAGTTTCAGAAACTTAGCCTTTGTTATTATTAAGGCTACGATTATGCCCAAGTAATTGGAAGTAAAACGAAATCAGAATAATTTATTATTATTTTATTGTTCGTCATTTAGTCAACCACATCTGAAATATACTAGGACGATGCGTCATGAATTATATTTAAAACTGATACAAACTCCTTCAATTTTTTTCTAAAATGACGTTCATTGTCAGTAGCCTGATTACGACAATGTCAGTCAATTTATATATGATACATCAATCATCAACTCATCAATCATTACTTGTTGCTTTATGATCTCAACATTTATTATAAATTAAAAATCTAATAGCAATGCCTCCTAAGCTAGATAAAAAAGAAATGCCTAAAAAGCCCCCACCCCAAGTAGTTCGGCCTCCAATAAGTGATTCCAGTCTATTTTTTATTCCAGAAGATGTAGTAGAAGGTAAGCTCGCTTGTTTAAAAGTGAAGAAAATAACATATATTAACTGAAATATTGATTATATTTTATCAGAACACATTGAACTTAATCACCTCCTTCTAGGTTTTGCGGAACGAATTGAAATGGGTGTAGATTGGACCTTAGTGGAAAATGCTGCAAGGCATCATAGAAAACTTTGTCTTAGTATCCTACCGACTCTACATTTTTCCGATGCATTGAATCATAAAATCAAGAAGAGTATATTTCATGGATTTCTTGATGAGGATTCAAATATATCGCTAGACCAGCAGTGGGAACTGATCTTACCCATAACTCTATGGGACAACGAAAAGTTTGCGAACGAGGAACGGAAAGTTTGTTTCAACAGTAATAATTGTATTACCGATAATATGGTAAAGCTCATTCAAAAAGCTGTTAAAGTCGGTGATAGAGAAGTACTCAGGCGGGACCTAAAAGCGGTTTCTGTTCTGAGAGTCAATGACATTAAAGTATGAATTAATTGAATTTTATATGCCTTAAAATATTTTACAAGGTTGACACTAAATATATTTATTATAGATGACAGATTTAGATGACGGATTGCTGGAGTTTACAAACCTTATAACCATTAACTTGTGTGGAAACTACCTATCAGAGATTAACGGCAAGCTATTACCACCTGGATTAAGGTCTTTAGAGCTACAAGCTAATCGAATCAAAGACTTAAGTACCTTTGTGGAACATATGCCATATGACCTCGTATATTTAGGACTGGCTAGAAACTTATTGAGCAACGGTAAATATATATTATTTTTACTGTATATATTTATAATTACAATTCACTCCAGTAGTAATGGAACTGTTTATTTTTGGCAGAGTACATTGAACCTTTGAGACGTCTGCCCTTTCACATTACGGCTCTAGATTTGTCTAATAACGACATCTATCATCTAGAGCCGTTACTAGATGTGCTAACCAACCTGCCGAACCTATGTGCGCTTTTGCTTACTGGAAATCCGTGCGCGGTAAGGCATACATTTAATGTTCATAGTACGACGTAGATGGCGTTAGTTGAATTTTGCATTATCGGCATCGCAGGCATCTCAATCATATCTATGATCGGTATATATTATATCCTAACTCAATTATTTTTACAAAACCCAACAGGGGAAATAACCTGATTTATAAGAGATTCAATTATAAGCATAGTTATTTAAAAAATATGCTCTATTTACAAAAGTGTATGCTCTACATAATTTTATCACATCCTTAGATAACTATGAACAGGATAAATTCATAAGTTCCTATAATATAGACTGTTATTATCAAATTTCATGGTTCAGTTCAATTAAGAAAATACTGAAACAGTCTTTCTTGATAATATAAAAGGATTCTGCTTGTGTTCGAGGCATATTGCGGCTTTGTTGAGTTTTAACAATTTATACCAACTTATTTTAAAACATATTTAATTATTTTGTTCAACGCTAAAATTCGTATTCATAACAGAATTACTTCTTAAAGTTGGCGAGGAGTGTTAAATATCATGCCCATGATTTCCTTAGAAACACATCACTGGGATACAATGTAACCTAACCATAAGTTAATCTAAAGTCTCTGTTCAACCCAGCAATCGTGAAAGATCCATGGATATATAATATGTTAAAAAAAAAGTAATTTACAAGTAGATTGCTTAATTTCATTAGAAGCTCGTAACTGTTTCAGCAGTCTAGAATGGAATCCTCAATGGGCCAGCTTAATTTTAACTATTTTATTTCTTACTCCTTAGAGCTTTTTAAGACTAACAACCTTGGCGACCCATTTGGTGTAGCGGTTGAGAGGTCGACTGCAACTCCGAGGGTTCCGGGTTCGATCCCCGGGCAGAACAAACATTTGTGTGCATGAACATGTTTATTTGTAATGGTCTGGGTGTTTTCTATGTATAATATATATGTATTTACAAAAAAAATTGTTTATAAGTATATTTATCCGTTGTTTAGTACCCATAATACAGGCTTCACGCTTAACTTGGGGCTAAATGGCGCTGTGTGAATGTCAGTAGATATTTATTTATTTATTATAATTTATTATATTAATTCCTTTTTAATGAAGTTTGTAACGACAGGTCTGCGCAGGATACGCGCGAACGACTCTAATGAGGTTACCCCGCCTGGAGTGGTTGGACTGCCGTGAGGTTATGCCGACGGATCGCTCCGCAGAGCCTTTTGACCCTCACCCAGATGACCTGCGCTCTGCATACTTTCATTTTACCATTTTTCGCATTATGTCTACTCCTCAGCCGCCAAAACCAGAAAAGGTAATGTGGAGCAAAGTGAAAGTGAGAGTACTGTCAAAAAGCCTTGATTATAACGAAGTGCAGTTGAAATAAAAAAATCTGATGTAAGGGTTTGACTAACTGTTTATCAATGTTACTCCTTACTTGATGAAAAACTGCTTACAAAAATATTTCATAAAGAATAAAGTTCCTTTTTATTCTTGAAAACTGTCAGCTTATCAAACGTACTAAGTACCTATACCAAAAAAAAACAAATTTGTAAATTGTTCAACTAAATATATAAATTCTCTTAAAATAGTTTTTCAAAGCACATCTTGTGACAACTCAGGTGCATCTATACCTTTTGGATTATATGTATAGTATGTAATATTAAAATAGAGCTACACATATTTTGAAACCTATAAATCATCAATATTGCCGATGCAGGCACAGTCCTTGCCATATTGCATGGCTAAAGGAAGGTTGCGGTTTACTTACTTACTGATTGTATATTTTTTCGAAAATAGTTGTTAACTCTAGGTGGTATCATACATATAGTCGCAGTTCCAGTCCTCTTCGTCATTCTGTATCCACGGATGATCAGACGAGGTGCTCTAAGCACTATATCTTAGAGCTGAACTTTTTCAACTATCTCGCAAATTTCGTAATATGCACGTGTTTTTATTTTTAAGTGTAATAATTTAACAATATTAGAGTTGACTGAAAACTCCACAGTTGTCAATTTTGTTGAAAGGGAGCAGTGACAACGTTCCATGTAGAACTAGAACTACCATTGCTGGACTCCACGCGCCGCAAGTTCCTCATGTTCCGTAACCACGAGTCGCTGACGGAGATGATGCCGCCCCCTGAAGATGAAGAATGGAATGGGAAAGCTCCGTCACTCTTTATCGAAAGCAAAAGTGCTATGGGTAAGCAAAACTAAAACTAGGTTTAACTTTACGTGTAGAGCTAAGAGTTTTATAGCAAGCAATATTAGGGGAATACATATGTCCAGCAGTAGACTGCGATAAGTTGAAGAGAGAGAGAACGCAATATTTCAAAATTATTTGAAGTAAATTGGTGCCTTAAAAATTAGAGCCTTCATTTGTTCATGGGACCTGTCAGTCGAAGAAATAGAACAAGCCATAGTGGAGCTTTGATATGTTGACCGAGGTATTCGTCTCAACAGTTTTGGAATACAACATAACTTCACCTGCTCCTTGCAGTCTGCTTAACAGATAATAAGGGCTCCGGTGACACGCTAACACGCATTAGACTAGCTCTACTGGTTAAGGTTGAAAACCCCACATAACATTTATTTTATTGAGGAAGGCCTGAGGAAGGTAGTGTTCGTAATGACTGTATAAGTAATGAATGTAAAGACCTTACGGAAATCAGGCTAACTTCTACTTCTTCTTCGTGATGTCATAATTCTGCAAACTAAGCAAAATAGCAACCAGCTAACATGTAAAGTTTCAGGAATACGATCCAAAACAGACCAATGATGTAATCTTTGTTGCCGCATAATTAAAATTAAGTAAGAAGTGTACTATTTAATATTGAATATGAATTTCATATTATTTTACCATTACATTTGACGACCCATTTGGTGTTGCGGTTGAGTGGTCGGCTGCAACACCAAGGGTTCCGGGTTCGATCCCCGGGCAGTACAAACATTTGTGTGCATGAACATGTCTGTTTGTAATGGTCTGGGTGTTTTCTATGTATGTATTTACGAAAAAAAAAATGTATTTAAGTATATTTATCCGTTGTTTAGTACCCATAATACAGGCTTCACGCTTAACTTGGGGCTAGATGGCGCTGTGTAAATGTCAGTGGATATTTATTTATTATTATTTATTTATTTATTAGGAAAATCAACTTCTTTTCATGGTTAATTACTAATAATAGTCACAAAAACACGGGTCCTTTTGCTCACCTGGTGGTGGAGCCTGACCACGAAAGATGCACTGTTGAAGGAAATTAATAAAAGTCATAATTTTGTCAACAATGCCTTGCGCTTGTCATACGCGATCTTCTTCTCTTTGTCCCTACACTCTTGCAGAGTGGTCATGGTCGTCATAGCAGGCGTGTGCAAGCGTAACTATTCGTCGCCATTTTTCTCGTACCGAAGCTTTCCTCATACATTCGTGTAGTGGGCCGTTTAGAGAAAACTTCACCTGGACCGTCCAACGCATTGGTGCTCTACACGCCCTCATTCCATCGACTTTGCCTGTATAACAAATCGCTCCACAGATGTGTCCTCTCGTCGTTGATATGTCCAAAGAAAGTGAGAATGCGAACTTGAACGATGGAAGATAACGCTGTTTGATGTCCAGTTCTTGGAGAATTAAGACGTCCGTAATTTCAAAGTACAATGGTAGTCGTTAAACATCCACCAATCATTGGGCCTGCGTGTGGGATATATTTTAGCTCAATATTCCCAGTACAAAAATTTAATCTCTTTTAATATACCATTCAGATACGGAAACCTCACCCCACGAGTCTGATATATATAACCGCCTAACAACGAAGAACTCTAGGGAAATTTGCCACTTCACCACCTTTGAGAGCACAGGGTCAGTGAACAAAGTCATGAACTTCCAAGAGCCAGCTGTCAGGATCTTTGTCCCTGATTTAACAGCCCTGAGAGACACGTTAGGACTGTTATTACTCTTCGACTGATTTACTCTGTCAAGTAAACGGAATATAAAAAATAGTAACATGTTTGCATAAATAAATTCTTCATGATAACTGTCTATCAGTTGTGTCTCCTTCAATGCCGCTCTGTAATGGTTAGGCGTATCTCTTACCAACAGATGAGTGTCCTGACTGTTCTGTTCACATATAACATAAAAAATCTATTGACAATAATTTTCAAATAAACCCTATAAATTGAGCATCGTAAGAAACACTTTTATTTAATAACAACTTAATGATAAGGAATTATGATATTCAACCACGCAGACTACAGCTGGCAAACAAGGTAAAGCAGACAAGAAGAGCGTACTCTCTATGAAGCAGACTAGCGAGCAGCGCGTGGTGTTGGCCACGGTGAAGTGTGCACTGCGCCAGCCCGACTGGAGTCAACCCTCGCAGCACTTCCACTGGGATGACACGATGGGCACTGCTGATGCTATGCATTGGGGAGACGGGGATTTATCGGTACTCTTTGTCTCCTATAACCAGTATGTAGAATGCTATTTTCAATCTCACCTGACCCATGGTTGGTTCTAGGGATTGCAATTCAGAAAACCAGATTCAGTAAAGTGTCCCCACTCTTACTTCTAAAATGGATTATGGGATTGATAAAATTTTAATGGTGTACTTGAAATCTAACAACGCAATTTAGTTTCAACGATATCTAGTGAGTAGTTTTTTTTAAACGTCATAAACTGTGAATCACTTTTTTCTCAGAAGGTGCCTAAGTAAATAAAAAATATTTTATTTTATGTTGCTTGTTGCGGGTTTCGCACCCTCCACGGTCGATTCCGACTCGCATCTGGCCAATTTTTTATATATATTTTTTAAGAAATGATCAAGACTATTCGATTTGATGTGTCTGTTCGATAACAGGTACTGCAGTATAGCCAAGCACCTGTTAAGGTGACAAAGGGTAAACAAGAAAACGACGTCGGAACTTCAAGACAACTGCCACCTGACAACCTCACTTGCCATTTTGGATTCGGTATCGATACTCTAAAGTTGTAGAATGGAATTAAATTATTTGTGATACTTCTATTACTTTATAAAGACAGGGTGTAACTTAATCCCTGAGATTGTCAATTTCTTTATATGTTGAATACATTATGTTTTTTATCTTGCCATGGTAGAATGTTATTCAATAGGAATCATACATCATTCATTTTCTATTTTATCAAAAGAGTTGATTAACGTTGGTCAGTAATTCGCAAAATCATTATACATTTAACCATTTATTGAAGGCTGTAGCCGCTTCGTGTCTTAATTTGTACTGTGGGTACACTCCCTTATTCGTCTCTTTTGACACCTATTAGATTGAAAACGGTAATGGTATGATATTACTGAGCTACTAGCTTTACTGCTTTATGTAATACAATAGCAATACCTGGACGGTACCTACCTATATATTCGGAATTACTTCAAAGTAATAACAACAACACAATGTCATTATTACGCATTAGCTCCAAACAGCACGATACTTTAAATTTTATTTATTATAGACATAACAAATCACTTTTTCGATTGACTGGAAGATCTCATAAGGACCAACACTTGCTTAAGCAGTTCATTTACAACAAAGACCTGTCTGAGTCCTGTACTGTCAGTGTCGAAGTTGTAATCGCCTGTATCCTCAATTTGTGGTAACAATCCATATAGAACTGTCTGGATAAACTCGTATACAATTGGTTTGTGAATGGGGGGTACGCACGAACGCTGGGCAATCAGCTCGAGTACTTATTGTCATGTCTTGGATATGCAGTTGGAATCGGGAACATATGGAGGTTTCCATATTTGTGTTATAAGAATGGAGGAGGTATGTTCATACGATTTACCTATTAATCTACAATAAAAACTGGAAGATAATTTTCTTGTTATTGATTAGGCTTTACCTTAAATAAGACAAGTAGGCTGGAAAATGTATATGCGTGTGTCATTTTCAATTGATCAAAAAAAAATGATGTAACTCAGCATAAATAACAATGTTAGAACCTTTTAGCATGTTATAAAAGTATTACATCTCATCGGGCACACGATCGTGAAAGTATTTATGTATGTGTATGGTTTATTGCAATAGTTCAAAGAACTCTTTCTCTACCTTTGTGCTTATTTTTTTCGAATTTCTTTAAATAAAAAATACATCTTCGCTCCTTTACAAGATTTAAAATTGTATATGTAAACATCGTGAGGTAACCTGCGGCACGCCTGCTAAGAGGCCCGCGTGGACGACTAAGGCCTTAAAGTTTAATGAGCTAATGATGATGAAATATTCCCAACAGAAAAGTTAAGGTTCAAGTACGTTTATCCATTGTTAAGTACCTACCAATAACACAGACTCCACTCTTAAATTAGAACTAGATGGCGTTGTGTGCATGTAATTATTTTGTGCAAAGGACATGTATTTATTTATTTTATACTTATTTATTTTTGGAAGATTTACAATTTCAAAAGACACTGATACTATTAGATTTAAGTTTATAAGGTGCCACCTACTCGGACTATTTTTCATTATAATTATTATCTATACCTTTTTAAATAATAACGTTAATGTAACATTGTTTCAGGAGCTTTCCTTATTCCGTACTTCCTCACTCTGTTTATTTGTGGCATACCGCTGGTTTACTTGGAAACAACATTGGGCCAGTTTTCAAGTTCAGGATGCATCGCTGTGTTTAATTTAAATCCGTTATTTAAAGGTATTGGTATACAAACTCAGTGTAAATGCATTGTATTGATAAAGGTATAAACTTAGGATCATTATCTTTTATTGTTTCCAATACCATAGCTTTCTATCATTGTTTCTAACACTGGAATTCCATTGTATCCAACATCAGCGATTTACGTTAAAACGATAGACTATCACGACATATAGCATTGGCAAATAATGATATTGCTATGAATAATGGTGTCATTTTCAGGTGCTGGATATGCGGCGGTGGTTCTTAATATAATAGCAACCCTTTACTTTTCCTCCATAATGGCTTATCCAATTCTGTATATATATCATTCGTTTAGCTCACCGTTGCCTTGGCAAAGTTGCGGCAATTCATGGAACACTGACCAATGTACTGAGGTAATATAATTTTAAACATTTGGCATATTTTATTTGTTTTTTTGGTAATAACCAAAAAGATCAATTTCAGATCACTGGCAACTCTACCGTATTTTCATCAAATACGTCGATAACAACGCCTGAAGATGAGTTTTTTCAGTAAGTTTTTTCTTATTTAGAAACGCTGTGTAATTGTGTAATATATAATATAACTGATACAATATATAACTAGCAATAACTTAAATATTTGGTTATGAAAACAGTTACCATTGTTCGTCGTGCAAGAATAAATACATTTTGTCTCTGTTTACCGGAAATACGAAGGAAATGATATTTTCTAAATTGTTCGAAATATTAAGGAAGATAATTGAAAGCGCTCGTGAGTTTTTAACTGGAATACTGTCTAAATTAAATACCAACCGTGACCAATTTATTTACTTTAGGAATTATGGAACTAAGGGAATAGTCGGTACTCATAGATAATATATTTTTAACTTCCATAGAAATAGAGTTATCCATCATACATATTAACTTTTTAACCGCCAGTATTCCAGACACAACAGAAAATCAACAAGCTTTGTTAAATCTATGACTTGGGAGCATAATATAATATTAAGATTAATGTTTATTTACTAAAATGGCTTAAGTTCATAAAACTCAAGGGCGAAATTTTAACTGGACCGGAAACGCTTAAGCCTGACGCTTAGACAATTATCTGTAATTATAAAGAGTTTTATTTATAAAATAACTTTTTCAAATACAGCATCAGACTGTTGCGGATGTCACCGAGCATCGACGAGATCGGCGGTGTCGTGTGGCCCGTGCTTTGGTGCAACTTAATCTGTTGGACACTGGTGTATCTTTGTATCTGCAACGGTGTCAAGAGCGTCGGGAAGGTATTTCACGTCTGGCACACTGCCGTGGTGTCAATCACATTGGTTAGTTCTCCTTGGAGTCGCGTGAATCACATTGTGTATTATTTTCAGATCGTATACTTCACCGTGATTTTCCCGTAGTAGTGTTGTGCTGTTTGTTTGTACGCGGCGTGACGCTGCCCGGCGCTTGGCAAGGCATCTTGTTCTACATATGGCCCGATTGGGAACAGTTGAAGAATCCTAAAGTGAGTCACCCTTTGTGATTTTCCATAAAGAACATATTACGCACATCGTCATTGTCAAACCAAAATCTGCCATGTGTACTTTTTGTGATATCAACCTTTTGCCGGTTCGTATAGTTCACTGGTCTATCTATCATTTGACAAAACTGCTAAGTGCTTTGAACAAAGTACGACAAACTACGACTGTTTAAAAATATATTCTATGCAGCATCAGAAAATTAATTATTACATAAAAACTGCTATGTGACTATACTATTACAGCAATAGTGTGTATGCGATTAATTTAATCTGTTACGTTAATGTTGTTTCTTAATCGCGAAAGCTAAAGACAGTACTGATTAAATTCATTGTTTATTAACGTTTTAAGCTTATACTATGATCTAAGAGAGATTCAATGTAAATTTAGAAACTGACAGATTTTAGGCTGTAATTTATAAAGAGCACTTTTTTATTCAATCGTTACAGGTATGGGCTGGAGCAGCGACACAACTTTTTTACTCCCTTGGCCCGGGTTGGGGAGGTTTGGTTAGCATGGCCAGTTTTAATAGATTCCAATATAAAAACCTAAGGTAACAAATTTTTAATATAACTTATCTAAAATCAGTTTATTTATCGGTCAACATAATACAATACGAACATAGACAACGTAGATATTGAGGGAATTTAGTTCCTCTTCTCACCTCATAACTGATTCAATCGCGAAGACTTAATCTGATCATAGCTCTCTCCATCGCTCGCTACGTAACCACTTTTTTTTAAGACTAAAGTTGGACAAACGTAAGACACTACGACCTAGCACTATAGGTTATCTACCATAAATAACATACACTCTATTCTTGTAATAAACACTGTTTGACGACCCATCTAGTGTAATGTTTCAGAAGTTAGCTATTAAACCAAGGGTTCCAGGAGCGATCCCCGGGCATTACAAACATTTGTATACATGAATATATTAGACCAATATAAACAGACATATGCCTGTTTATATTAGTCTGAATGTTTCTATAAATAATATATATTTACAAAACAAAAGAATATAAATATATTTATCGTTATTCTATGGTTTATCCGTTGCTTAGTACCTACTCATATTGCAGGTTAATGCTTAGGGTGGGGCTAGATGATGGCTCCGTGTAAATATCAGTGGATACTGTGTTTAAAAATTTACACTTTTTTGTTCATTATTCTAGGTCTTCAATACTAATACCCCTAGTGAATAGCGGCACAAGCATATGGGCGGGCTTTGTCGTGTTTTCGGTGCTAGGTTTTGCTGCTGAACGCGCTGGCGTGCCGGTGGGCCGTGTCGCCACAGCAGGTCCAGGGCTTGCTTTCGTCACGTACCCGGCGGCTGTTGCAATGATGCCGGCACCCAACTTCTGGGCGTTGGCATTCTTTGTCATGTTGTTTTTTCTAGGCATTGATTCAATGGTGAGTTTATTGTTAATTAATATTCTTGGCCGTAAACATCGACTATACATACTCGGCACTTCGATAGGTACTCGGTGTCTAGCCTTCGATAGGTACTTGGCTCGGCGATTGTCGGTATATGATACCAGCGTCTTGGCCTAGTTTTCCTATGTGAAATAAACCTAAACAAATACTGGTACCTACAACATGTGCTTGTTTGTGAATTAAACCTAAACAAATACTGGTACCTACAATTGTGCCCACCTTCTAGGAGTTGGCGTTCAATGTAGTAACCCCAGATTACTACATTGAACGGTTGTTTGAATAAAACATAAATCTGTGTTAGTAACATTTTTCTCTGATGGATATTGTAAATGGTAGGTTTTTTTGTGAAGTTACAATGATAATGCATGTAAATCAGAGTGCGCCTTAGCGAAATACCGCAGACATTTGATAATTACTGCTTCTTTCACAAATATTCATGTACAAAGTCGATATAGCTACCTAGTTGTCTAACTAGGTAACTACACCTGCATATGAGCTGCGCTATCATGTCACCCGATTTAACCGTCAAACTATTTCAAACATGAATCACTTTAGGTCATATTTTTCCTTAACAGTGTACATTTCACGTGCATCTCGTGCTTTATGCTAATCCATTGTTGCAGTTCGTGACTATCGAGGCGGTGATCGCGGGCGTGGTGGATGAATCGCCGAAACTTCGCGCGAACAAAAAGTTGATTACATTCCTGACATGCTTGATACTCTTTCTTGCGTCTATTGTATGTAACACTGAGGTGAATGCAACTTTAAATACCTTAATATTTTAGGGTTGCATTTGAGCGTTGTTAAAAAACATTTCCCATCAAATTATAAGGTTTATTTTGGATTGGGCGTTGCGCACTCAAGGGTCTTCTAGTGGCGTGCATGGTGTCGTGGTTTAAGTGGTGGTTTAAAAAAAAAAAAAAAAAAACTAAACGGGCTTGAAGCTTTGCCTCTTGCCACCTACTTTTTACCTACGTAAAGTTAAGATGTGGGAATGATAATAATTTAGTTACCAAATAATATTTATCTGTCTAACTTTTTTGTATTTGCGTATGATCTATTTTAAATGAAGAAATAATTAATCCTTATTGTAAATTTTAAGTGTATTGTTTTGCAAGTAAACTTTTTCCGTATTATTTAAACATACAATGGAAAAAATCAAAACATGTTAATGTAAACACAAACATTATTAAAAAAACCGTGATTAGACCAACGTGTAGCGTCACCCTGAGTATGCTAAAAAAGTCATACAAATGTCGTAGGCCTAGAAACCCAATTTTACTGGCGCCGCCGCTGCCGCGACTTAGGCCAGGTATTGTGTTGTTACCTAGACCCACATAGCAAATGTCTAGACGGTTTATGGTCTGATATGAATAATATATATAGAGAATCGCAAACCAATGACTGTAAAACACGGAATAGCCCCACAATTCGTAATAAAGGAATATAACATTTGGATAGGGCGACATCATCAGCCCATTAAACGTCCCCACCGAGGGGCATGAGCCTACACGTATAGGGTGTTTAGGCCATAGTCGTCCACGCGGGCCCAATGCGGGTTGGACAACTTCACGCAAAACCTTGAAATCTCTTCGCAGGCATGCGTAGGTTTCCTCACGAAGTTTTCCTTTACCGTAAAAGCGTCGGGATAACGTACATATAATTTCGAAACCGAAGCACACTGGTACGTAGCGGGATTTGAACCTCAGCCCTCCCGTTAGGAAGGCACCTGTCCACACCATTGAGCCACCGACGCTCTTATATGCGCTATATGCATTTCTTTGCCCTCTGGTATTGCAAGTGTACACGGGCGTCACAGCGTCCGAGATGAGCCGTCTGCTCGTTCGCCCCATAAAAAAAGGTTGCGAACCCGAAGAAATGAACATGCCTCTGTTACTGAGACTTCGTTGTCATCGACAAACGTATCTCCGCACCCGCGAGAGCCATACATTTTACATGTTCACAAATTATATATTTACGATGCCATAGTGGCAAGACACAGGACACCAACAAATTCTATTAAAAATATATTTACCTCATACTTACTTGTTCATAACAAACGTGATGTTTTGCCCTTCTTTCGCCTAGAAGAATAACCACAAAAGTTATGCAAATGTTCACTAAATATTTTGTTGTAGTAAGTACTATATGTTTGTTTTAACAATCAATGACACAATTAATAGGTTATTATATTGTTTAGTGCGAATCCGAAACTTATCCAAAATAAACATAAAATTTGTCATTTAATGATTGTTAAATTATGCCAACCATTTGCAAGATATTCCATATTATAGCAAATGCAGAGATGGTAAAACTGGGTCTTAAATGTATTTAACCAATATAATGTGTTTTTAATAGGGCGGTCTGCACATAATAACGCTGTTGGATTCACACGTGGCACTGGCTTGCGTCCCGATAGTGTGCCTTATGGAAGTAGTCGCTGCAGTATATACATACGGAGCAGGGAAGCTCACTAGAGACGTGCTTTTCATGACCGGTGAGCCTCTTCACCGTTTCTGGATATGGCAGTGGAAATATGTTCTACCGGTGATTCTAGTGGTAAGCTTTAGTACATGCATGATTGTGTTGTATGTAGAACCTTCCGTTACCTAAAATAGATTCCATAAATGAATGAGTGTGTGTTTCTAACAGTGAAGACTACCCTGTGAGACCCTAACGTAACAGATTGTATTACTAGTTATATTATGATGTAAATAACGCATTTGGTTAACATACACGCAAGTTTAGTAACTATGGCAGTGGTTGGTAACTTGGTGCACCGCATCATATTAGCTCATGACCCGTCGTGCTTTGGAAGGCTGGGTTAGGGGACATGTCACTCTTTTGAAATCTCGCCCGCAGGGTTATCTTTGATAAAATGCTAGTGCCGCACTCGTATTTTATGTCTGGGCCATTTATACCCATTACAATGGACTATATAACCATAGGAGTAAAGTGGCCATTTTGATAGATTCTTATACTTATTAACGTGTATTGACGTTGAGACATTAGTCCCGCCTAATATCTTAGGATGGTAGTCGTTAACGCCTACCGATCCGCAATGGCCCAGCGTTGTGATCCAGACTTTCCAATTCCATGATGTTTGAGAAAGCCTGTGCTCTGCAGAGGGACGTTATGGGCAGAAATATTAATAGGTTGATATAATTTTCAGTATTTAATTTGGCATTATAAATGGAAACTAAGATAAAGATAATTTATCTGTCTCAACATGTGTTAACAAAATAATTTCAAACTTGTCATACCAACTGTTGTACGTATTCTTTGTTCATACAATTATAATTGCATTATAGTAAGACCTCAATTTCTTTTATCTCAAACTTTAGGTATAGTGTCAAACGAACGACGAAATTGTGGAATCAGTTGCTGCCGGAGATATTTCCTGAGCGATACGACCCGGCGACCTTAAAAAAAAGAGCGTATTCCCTGCTGAAAGGCCGGCAACGCATTTCAGTGCCCTCTGGTATTGCAAATGTACATGGGCGGCGGTGACATTTACCATCAGATGAGCCGTTTGCTCGTTTGCCTGTTATATAAAAAAAAAACAACCATAATATACACCTTGCGTAGTTTTACTATAGCTACCGTACGACTAAGCTGAAAATACTCATGCAATATAATGTTATTATTGTTGATGATGCAACATTAAGTTCGTCTTAAGTATGTTATGAAATATATATTAATTACGAACACAAATTTACTCACTTTATATAAAGATGTGCTTTTGTGTTTAGATAATCACAGTGTACACTTTACGAGAGGCGAGTGGTGTCAGCGGATGGCTGATAGCGCTCTGCTCGGTCGTGCTCATACCACTGTATGCTGCTTTCGTTCTTTATAAAGCCGAAGGTCCCTTGTCTAAAGTAAGTATCATTTAGGTATTTAACAGGATCATCATACGTCCCCACCGATGGGCACGAGCCTACCCATATAGGGTTGTATAGGCCTCAGTCGTCCACACGGCCTAGTGCAGATTGGCCGACTTCACGCACAACCTTCGAATCTCTTCGCAAGCGCAGGGTTCCTCGCAATGTTTTCCTTTACCGTAAGAGCATCGTATAAACGTACATATAATTTCGAAAATTCGAAAAGACATTGGTACGCGACGGAATTTGAACCTGCACCGTTCAGATCGGAGGGCAACAGCCCATATCATTGAGCCACCGACGCCTATTTTACAGGATGCGCATAATACATTTATTCTATAAGTACAGCTGTGCATAGTCTGAACTAATCTTCACTAGACAATTGACGCCGTCGAGGTGTTACCCGCCTCGCTTGTCCAGTGCGTATTAGTGATAGGACAGAGCATACTTTTCTGTTCGACAGGATGCACCGCGATACACTATTACTTCATCATTATAGACCAATATGTCCACTACTGAACGAAGATTAACTAGGTAGTACCAAGTTCCTACCAAGACGACTCGGTACTGAGTCGTCTTGGTAGGAACCTCGCATGCCAAATACTTATCGTCCCATACAATAGAAGGGTTTTTGAACTACTGTGTTTCGGGATGAGGACACCAAAGCTAAGCTAGTGAAAATACCGGGCATAAGAGACCTAACATCTGTTGTCTCGGGTGACGGGTGAAGTGTGGCGTCGGAGAATAATAACTGTCCATCAGTTGTTAGTCTCCATTAAGGCCGCTCTGTCATGGTCAGGCCTATCACTTACCATCATGTGAGCGTCTTGACCGTCCTGTAAATTTGGTAATATAAAAAACAAGACCTCCCATTAATGGTTTCCTTGACAAAAAGTCTTTAAAGTTCAGTATATTTATGATAATTTTCAGCGGATCCGAGATAGCTGCAGCCTAACAAACAATGGGGACCGGTTGAAATAGACGTTCCGCCGATGGTTGGGCATACAAGGAAACAATCTTGCTGTGTTTCTTAACGACATCGAAAGCTTTTCTTAGCACTGTTGGTAGGAATAAACAGAGACATTCCAACAATCTGGAGCTTGCCTAATAAGATTTTAAAGTTCTCAAATTGTCAAGAATGAAAACTAAGAAAAAAGTTAAGTAAAGGACGGGATGTAACGAAATGTATAGCCTCGGAACAATAAATTGTTCCAACTGTATAGATCGGATGAAACTGCGGATCCAATTTTCCATAAAACATTTACTGAAATTAAATGAATTTACCATTCATAAATGTATTTTTAACTAAAGTTACCGACGTAGCCCGCCGGATCAGCAAGTTGAAGTGGCAGTGGGCTGGTCACGTATGTCGCAGAACCGATGGCCGTTGGAGCAGACGAGTTCTGGAGTGGAGACCGCGTCTTGGCAAGCGTAGCGTAGGACGCCCTCCGGCCCGATGGACCGACGACTTGCGAAAGGTCGCTGGTGGAAGCTGGATGAGAAAGGCGGAGGACCGGGATGTCTGGCGCAAAATGGGGGAGACCTATGTCCAGCAGTGGACTGCAATAGGTTGAAGAGAAATGTTTTTAATGCTTTGGCTATGTGCGTCAGAATTTATAATAAAATTCCAAACGAATTAAACATTAAAGTGTGGACTTTTTTAAAAAACAATTACGTCAATGGCTACATAGTAATTGTTTTTACAGCATTAAAGAATATCTTGACCGACGAAGCTGATTCAAATGTAGTAGAATTGTATTTTATTCAATATTTATTGTGTTATGTTATGACAAATTTTGAATTTAGCTTTAAGCATATTATAGAGATAGCCGTCGATGGACTAACATATTTTTGCATGCTATTTAAATGGCTAAACATGAGAACAGTGTACCAATGTAAACTAACATCTCATACTATGTTTGAAGCAAATAAAGATTAATTATTATTATTATTATAATAATTAAAAAATAGAACAAGAAGTGGCCAAGTGCGAGTCGGAAAGCCCATGAAGGGTACCGTAGCAACGAATATATAAGTTGATATATATCATATAAGAACTAAGGTACCTATAACAGATTTCTTGGTAAAAAATAGTGGTTCGCCATTTATGACGTAGAAAAACTTCTGACTAGATGTCGTTCAAACGAATTTTCGTTGATAGTTTTCATAGTAATGAACATCATTTAAATTTTAAGAATATTTATCCTTAGAAGTGAGAGGGTTGCAGGAATGTATTTTACCACTTTCAAATTGTCTCTTGCGCAAACTATTGAGTATAGTTTATTCTAAAAAAATATATTTAAAAACGTCAATATCATATTTAAAGACATATATATTGATACTACACGTGTGGGTTTGATGGAAAATAAGGGTTTGAGTCAAAATTTATAAAATTATTTTCATGTTTCTTGTAACGTCTTAATGCGGTTCAGAGAATACATAATATATTTACAAAATATGAACAGTATAGTTCTTATAGTTTTGGAGAAAAGTAGCTCTTACATACAGAAGAACAGATAGACATGACGAAACTAAGGAGCGAAGGGTTCCGTTTTTAGTAATTTGGCTACGGAGCCCTTAAAGCACGAAAAGGCAAATTGAAACTTTTTGTTTTATAACCTTTATACATTAACAGCGAAATTTCAACTGTCAAGGAACATTTGATAACAAATCCATGGCCCCAAATTTATTTTATCTATTTTGGAATATAAATTCTAGTCAGAAATATTTGAATATAATAAATTGCTAGTGAAACTCATAAAACTCGAAATTTCCAGTGTATCGTAATATTTAAAAAACGTATATTTTGTAAAAGTTAAAAATGGGTGACAACAAGCCTGGTGATGAAAAGAAAGTCAAACTTAACGTAAGTTATTAATTCTTTTTTAATACGTTTTCTGTGCATTCCATTTCGATCCTGAAGTACATCGTGTGCAGAGTCGTCTGATTCGTTGTAGTGTGTACTTTTTCTCACATTTCCCACTTAAGCAGAATTTTATATTCTGTGAGTCAAATAGACTTGGAAATTACTTACTAGATAACTTTTCTTTATCAGCAGGGACAATAGTTCCATTTCTGGAAGTACATTGATGTACTTTCAGAAAGATAATAATATGAAAGTATTTTTACTTGTCATAATCTCCAAGCTTGGCAAGTTGGAGGCGGCAGTACGTATATAAAAAGGTTAAGTTAATTTAGAATAGAGAGCGCTGCTACTTGAGCTCTGCAGCATGTTATCTCGCAGAAAGAGACGTGGAGAAAGGCAATTGTACTCTAGTTGTTACCATACGGCATACTTTTTACCGTGACTTAACGCTTCATTAGCTTAGAATTTGAATTAAAAAATAGACACTTCTTTAATATAAAAGTTTAAAAAACAAGCAAACTTAAGCTGCCTCTGAGCTCAAACTCACGATACAAGACAAGAATCTCCTCTAATAATTTTCAACATTGCATTACGGTGTAAGGATGCACAAGCGTGGTTGGCTTGGATACTTAGTTGCATGCTAAAACCCTTTATCTAATAAAGTCATGTATCCATGAGACAATTACTACTATGACTCTCTTGTCTGAAAATCTCTTCACCCTACAGTCACGTATTCCTTTTTTTGGTGTGCTTCATCATCATCAGATCATCAAACATAAAACCGTGGGGCATGTGCCTACCCGTATAGGGTCTTTTTAGGCCTTATCCGTCCACGCGGGCCCAGTGCAATGCACAACTTTTGAATTTCGCAGGCAGGTTGCCTCACGATGTTTTCCTTCACCGTAAGAGCATCGGATAACGTACATATAATTTCGAAAATTCGAAAACACATTGGTACGTGGCGGGATTTTAATTTCAGCCCTCCCGGTAGGCTACAGTCCACACCATTGAGCCATCGACGCTCTGGTGGGCTTATTACTCTTTTATTAAAGGTGGAGGGCGAAGATGAGATCGCAGAGGGTGAAATGGGCCGCAAAAAGATGAAACGGTTCCAACTGCCCAACCTTCCTCGGTGGTGGCAGGCCAAAATTATCCAATATGCGTAAGTTCTATAAATAAAGTAAAATCATAGTATTTCTACTTTCGTTAATTTTACAGATTAAATACCTCAGTATCTTTAGACGGATGTCTCTGAAAGGTGTGTTGCCGGTTATGTAATGACTCAAGAAAGCGAAATGTGGTCACTCCTACTACCTAGCTAAAAAACAACTTTACTATATATATTTTTTCTGTACGGGTAATAACTGTGTCCGTGGTAGGTAACTGCAAAAGACTCTCGGCAGAAAAATAATGAGGTTGTATAAATTAATGTTATAATAGCGCGACCTAATCCATTTGATTTTGATTTTATACATATGAGCAAATAACTAATTATTATTTTACCTCAGAACATGGAGGACGTCCAAATGATAAGTATTTGTTCGTTGAATCATTTTTAAAGCGTCTTGTACATTTCGTCGAAAATTGTGCGTAGAGCACATGACAAAAAAAATGAAACTGTATTTATTTTGTCATTTACTTAATTGGAAAATTTTAAGACTAAAGAACCAATGCGCAATTTTTCCTTCAAAATTCTTTTAAGATACTTTTTATGTGTTGATGAATAATCAGATGCTGTCACTGGGTACGTTTAATAGGCTTACGTGGAAAAAGCTACACAACGTGGTAAACAAAAACCAACATACAGAATACTGATAACCAAATTTTATTATTATTATTCTAGTAACATGATATTATATATTTCAGCAATCAAGTATAGGAATAACAGCTATAATAAAAACAATCTAATTTTAATTTACTTCATCCAAACAATAAGGCTTAAAACATATCAATAATCCGACAAATGGAAATAAACTACTGTTACATTCAATTCGCTACTTATTCATACAAGTCATCATCATCATCATCAGCTCATTAAACGTCCCCACCGAGGGGCACGAGCCTACCCGTATAGGGTGATTAGGCCTTAGTCGTCCACGCGCCCAGTGCGGATTGAATGACTTCACACACAACCTTCGAATCTCTTCGCAGGCGTGCATGAAGGTTTCCTCACGATGTTTTCTTTCACCGTAAGAGCGTCGGATAACGTACATATATTTTTCGAAAATTCGAAAATACATTGGTACGTATCGGGATTTGAACCTCAGCCCTCCCGGTAGGAAGGCGACAGTCCACACCACTGAGCCACCGACGCTCTATTCATACAAGTATACGCTGAATATTACTGTTATAAACACAGTAACACTAAAGTTTCCTCTCACACTTACATAAGTTATTCGACAGTTCATTATACGTCCCCACCGAGGGGCACTTGCCTACCCGTAAAGGGTGTACAGGCCTTAGACGCCCACGCGGGCCCAGTGCGGTTTGGCCGACTACACGCACAACCTGACCCTATAGATCGGAAAGCAATAGTCCACACCAATGAGTTGCCGACTCTCTGTCGGTACGAGTTATGTATTTAATTTAACTTAAGTTATAATACTTAAGTTAAATACATGTGTGAAGCTATCGACTACAAAATTTCGATTCTACAAGAAAATCTGCTTTTAAACGTATGTCTCTTCTGTGACTCATCTCGTTGTTCATGCACGTATTATGTGAGAGCGTATTTTAATTCCTAGAATAAAACTTCGAGATAATTAATTTCCTGAATGAGTCATGTGAGTAATTTATCAGGCCAATGTCAACCCTTATTACATTCGAATCAATAATAACCTATAAATGTGACGTCGCTGTCATCTAATCTTTGGTATTTATTGGTTCCATTCTTGTAAATATAAACATCCTTATGTTAGGCACGTGCACAACTCTCGTGACCTCCGACCATTTGGTGTAAATTACTTTATTTGAAGAACCGCCATCATTGCCTCCCCAGTTTTGCGGCCTCAACGTTTCAATCACTGATTCAAATCATTATTAGGTAACCTCTAGATACTATGATCTATAGGTACCTGAAAAAATAAATCATGACCCAGTTTGATTAGGCTCAAGGCAATACAATCAATACAAAGTATGCCTATTTCATGAATGACATTACCATGTAATTACGTGGAAGACTGCGAAGGCCGTTCAGGCGAAAGCATCCGGCTGACCCGGTCGCGACCGGCGACGTTGGCGCCATCCGGGTCAACCTGCGAAATAGGTGAACCGTTTCACCCGAGTGCAGTGCTTTAATTGCAACAGATTTGTTTAAGGGTCACAAAACAAATGAGCGGAAACATGTACCAACTCACGAAGGAATCGCTCGTCCTCCCCGTAACCCACACTCCCTCACTCTAAGCTCACTATATCGACAGTGTAATGACTCTTTAAATTGCTTTCCAGGCAATTAACACGAATTAAAAGAAGCAATCGAGCCTTCTAAGTGTCGGCACTTTCGATGTGATTCAGTGAATGCGAAAGGAATTATCCGTGAATGGTGTCGGGGCAGATTAATGATCGCGTGTGAGCACGTGAGGTGTGTGGCTAGGGGGTGGGGGCGGGCCGGCGTGCTAGGATAATGGCGGCGACAGTCATTGCACCTTCCGCCGCGCGGCGAGTCACATGCACCAGCGGGTTGAGGTCTGAGTGCACCATGCTGCGGACGCCTTCTAGCGCCTCCGAGGGCTCCTTCTGGACCACCATAGAGCTGCTGGCCGACCGCGGCCGGCGTCGCTCGGCCGGGGATGCCGACGACTACCAGCCGTCACTCGAGATCCCCACTAGAAGGACTTCCTCGATCAGGTGCACAGTTGATGATGCACTTTTTCTTTTCATGTTTAATGGAGCACTCATATTTATGCTTGTTAATCACACTATGTTCATATATCAAAGGTGTAGTCATCTTCAAAATTGTCTGACTGTTATCAAGTCTTCTATAATGACGGAAAAATGTATAAAGATTAGCAAATATAATATGTGTTTATTAGTTAAACTAAGTATTTTTATAACATTCAATGTACTCGTAAGTGCGAGTAAAACTTAAGATAAATGAGGAATGGGCAAATAAAATTATCGCGTTAATATGCTCGTTGCTACGTGCTCGATTTAACATGTTAACAAAAAAATATTATCTATTAAACAATCATCATAGTTCATTAGGTTATATCTACATATCTTATATAATTCTTTAAGAAGTTTGTGTGGTCCAGTTTGCGTCATCTTTACTGTAGATAAAATTATGTAAATATTTTGCATGTTTCGAGACGCGCAAAAAGTCCGTTGCGGCTCTCGCGTAGACGCCTACTACACATTCCTTTATTGAAGGAGGACAGGAAATGTAATTACTGGATAGTGGATACAGTGACTTCACATCATCACGTCACATATTAGCTACTACACTGTAGCTAGTTTGTTTATTACCCTCGGAATTTCGGAAATCCGACTTTTGGACTCGGAAAGGATTTGTTTTTTCAATATAGGATTAAATAGCACGTTTATAGTTAAAAAGAACCGTTAATAATTTAGCGAAATTATTTTTGTAATTAATTTGACTCATTAAGACTTCGTTTCTTACCAACCGTGTACCTAACGGGTAAACTTAAGATGCCTCGCTATTTCAGTCTCAAACAGCCAACTAATCAAATGAAACGATAGTCGTATGCATTTTCATAATATCATCCGGTTTCTTAATTTATTTACTTATTTAGATAACAGTCTCTACTACATTAATAAGGTAAAATTTTCTTCAATGAGACGTCTGCACAGTATGACAAACACATATTTATATCTAGCATATTTATTATGCATTAGTCACATTTTGATAAGAGAACCCGTTCCACATAGTAACTACAATTGGTAACTAGACACGTTTACTTTCCTGAATATGCCTACATCCTTCATGCGTGAGTTCTGTGACCCCTTATACTTACACATAAATCGCTTCGTCGCACGAAACAATAACTTTGTTTCAACGCTCTCGAGTATTATTTATTAACCTATCTGCAGTCTGGGAACTTAACAATATGGAAAATTTACGGTCCCCCCGATGTGGGATACTCTGAGTTTGCTCTGATTTAAATGGCTGCATTTTTATGCTAGTTCATACTAAAAAGCAAAATTATTAATAAATAAATAATTAATATCTACTGACATTCACACATCGCCATCCAGCCCCAAGTTAAGCGTTAAGCTATGCGTTAGTATTATGGGTACTAAACAACGGATAACAATACATTTTTTTTTTGTAAATACATGCATATTATACATAGAAAACACCCACACATTGGTATTACAGGTTTTACGCTTATCTTGGAACTAGATGGCGCTGTGTGCATGTCAGTGGATATTTAATGTCACACGCATATTTCGTATTTGCACATTATTGCTGCGTTAAATAAAACATGCACAATTAAATCTGACAGAGTAAGATGAACAAACAAAATATTACCCAACCCTTATATTCGATCTACATTTATGTCCTCTTTAAAACCTTCTGAGCCTTAGCTGATGATGTGATTCTGAATTATTCGAAATAGCGACATCAACTAAATAAAATATGATCTATATTGAACAACCAAGGTTACTATTTTACGACTGTCGATAGCTAATCCCGATGACGGCACTCCTTGGAATATGACGAACTTATGCCTATTATTAGGCACTCGGTACACTCTTAAATGTATTTCTAGAATGGAAAGACCCAATTTTAAAGCTTTCGGAAGCGAGTGTCTCGCTTTTCGGCTAATAAAAATATAAAACAAAATATTTTTCTGTAAAATGAATCTGTCTGTTTAAATTCAATTGACCCAGTTCGAGAAATCAGTGTAGATTTAAATTAAAAACAAAAATATACCATTAAGATTTTATGCACTTACAAAAAAGAAAACAAATACACTTGATGGCTACGACGTCAATGTTCAGCAATAAACTGAATCTAACTTTTTATAAGTTAGATTAAGTTTGTTTATGACTTTTAGATCGTAAGTTTGACAATAAGTCTTCAGCAATACCTATAACTTGCCAGAGCTGATTTCATCAATACGGCTAAGTGAACCTATCTCATAGATCCTAGTCGAGAACTTACTTATTAAATTTTAGATTTGTGGTTAAAATTAATCGCTTTCCAAACCTAATTAATAAAACTTGTCAGGCAACTGAGACCGCAGTCCCAGTTATGTCTGAGTCCTAGTTATATACGAGTATTTCCAGTTACATGCAATGCAGAAAAATATTTATTTAATTAGTATGATTACTCGTAACAGTGTGAGGAACCCGGATAATTATCCTGGAGTTATGTACCTATAGGTAATCTTGATTGTAGTTACCTTACTTTAGTGTGTGCGATTTCATAGAAAAGTTGGTTTATAGCGATCTACACTCCAGAACTCGTCTGCTCCAACGGCAATCGGTTCTGCGACATGCGTGACCGGTCCATTGCCACTTCCAATTTGCTGATCCGGCGAGCTATGTCTGTGACTTAACTTCTCTTGCGGATTAAATCATTTCTGATCTTATCCCTAAGAGAGACCCTAAGCATAGCTCGCTTCATTGCACATTGCATTACTTTAAATTTGTGAACCTATCCCGCAGTCTGTGTCCATGTGTCTTATGATTGTAGCCGTTTACACCCACCAATCCCCATTGGCCCGCGTGGTGGGTGAAGGCTAATCTTCCCATGGCAATGTTGTACTGTCAAGCCTATTTCTTACAGTAGGACAATGGAGGCTGTCTAAAAATTAAACCGCAAATTGGTCCGCAATTCTGTGCTTAACAGTTCGTTAAGCCCTAATTAATTGGCTTTCTCAATATTTTATTTGCTATGGGCCCGGCTCTGGCGCACAGAATCTTCTTCTTCTTTACTTTTCGATAGAAAACTAATTCAAACCGTAGAAGCCCAAAAGCTAGCTAAGGTGACAGCGTTGCCTGCAGCCAACATTAAATCCTACAGAGAACAGCTAATTGGGCAATCACGGCGTTTAGGCTCCACAAAGACAGTCTAAATAGAATAATGTGATATGAAAATTGTGTATATTTACATGTGGTAGTAACAAATTATATTCATACGCTGATTTCATTTAAATAAAGTAATACATTTTAATGGCATAAACGTTATAGCAAATCGTAAATAATTATCACATATCTATAAATCGGACACTTCGGACATGTCCCTAATAATTAATCAAAAAATTAGATTCGTAAAGTAATTTCCTTCTTAGTAAAATAATAGATCAACTGTCTATCAAAACCACAGATTTATACACTAAATATGTATAAATCTGTAATCAAAACACTTTGATTTCAATTTTATTGAGACACGTGATCGTGCGTGCTATGCTTTCAATCACTAATTCTGACAGATTTAAGGTATCTTGATGGGCCATCGTCAAATGGTACGACAATACATTCTCACAAATGGAATATTGGTATAGTAAGGTAATTTGTTATGCACATATATCATCCTAAAAAAATCACAAGTGCTTTGGGAAACAAATGTACGTGATGGTATTTAGGTTACTAGGTAGAAGAATTTTATATTTTATAAACTAGACCGTTATTTACAATTGCTGAATGCACTATTATATCAGCAGTTGTAGAAATATCGTAACACTTGGTATAAACGCACAACCCACGTTTTACAATGACTTATGTACGAAGCTCAGTGTTAATAAAACATGTGACGCGCAGTGGTAATTAGATATTATTTAATATACAGTTCAACGCAGAATTTGTTTACCACGCAAACCCATAAATCAAATAGACTATCGTTAAGCGACTTTAGTGTTCCAGTGAATCAATTTACAAATTTACTACAGTATCAAAAAAAACCACGCATGAACTTGTTTTACTGAACTAAAAAGTTACGATCAAAAACGATCACTCAAAGCTTTATATAAATAATAGCTAAGTATCCCATCAGGAAATTAGTAGTTTGCAGTGTTGCATTTTCATTGACAAAAAAACTTTGATAATTTATTGGATTATTTAATGATTCAATAATTACCTATTTTAACTTCCTTTGTATCGATTACGTTCTAAAACAACATAATACATAATAAAACCTTTTTAAATTTTTTCTTTGTATACTTTTGTTTTTCCATATATTATTAGATGCTTACGTTAAGATCATAAATCTGGACAGTGATGGCATCACAAGCAATTTTGTTTACACGAAGGCCCTTTTGTTTACATAATATTAAGACACGTTGGCGTTCAGTTTGTGAATATTGCAAATGTTCAAATAACAGTAAATAGTAACCATTTAGTATGAGTATTATGAACATGATATTCAATAAATTTTTTGATATCGGCAAATTCAAAAATATGGAGATGAGGCAATCATTAGATGACTGGTTATCGGTTTTATTTAATACTGGCTGTGCCTCGCTGTTTAAAATAACCAAAAATCGCATTCTTAAGACATGTTAAAACGCGCAACTCACACGACGCGCGGAACAGTAATACTTTAGTTTTTAGAATTAAAAAGGTTTTTTCAAAAACAAAATTAGAGTAAGTTTTGACCTGTCCTGTCCAGCCATTTCAAAGATTACCCGGAACATACACACATACAGAAATTATGTTGTTAACATTATTTTTGTGTGTTGTTGTACACACAAAAAAAATGTTTTAGTGTACGTACAGTATATTTATATTCATTCATGCATGTAGTAAAAAACGGTTATTTCAATATTACAAACAGACACTCCAATTGATTTATTTATGTAAATAGATAAATAATTAACCGCCATATTTTCTGATAAGCTTAATTTACTCGTGAAGTTCGTGTATTTATGGCACAATACAGAATAATTTCGTGATAGTTTTCGCTTTACTTCTACGAACTGTAAGAACAATATTCCTCTACCTTTCAAAATAGAACTTGCTCCTGTCTTAACTCAATCATCTGGATGTCTAGATATTGGAATATACTACACGCCCTAATAAAATAAAATAATTTGGTCTGTCAAGAAGAAGGCACAATAATTATGACATAATATACACATATTCATACATGTCATTGGCATCAGCCTAGCTGATTTAATCTCAAATAGGAAAAATCTATGCTTATACTTATGTACAGATCTTCAATTGCTATATAGATCGGGTCCCATCCCCAATATACAGAATAACATTAATCAGCATCAACGGCCAATGTACTAAGGTGACACCTCGTATATAAGCTCTTCCCCAGAGTATCATAAGAATAAAACTCGCAAATTTAAACCTTTAAAATTATGTGTTTCTTTAAAAAAAACTTCTGATTTAACACAATGTTTAGACTGCTGATAAAAACTCTTTTATCAGCAGTCTAAACATTGGAGTGCTAGGTAGATTTATCTTTGATATTGTGATGTTGGAAGATCGGTAATAGGTATATACAAGTATATTTTTCTATTAACTTTTTAGAATAATTACAACTTTACAGCATACATCACCTACTTTCCCTCAGAATGAAGTGCTCTCCGTCCGGGTTGTTTGCCGAGAATGTTGACATGTTCACTTATTATTGCAAGAGTTACCAAGAACACGCTCAGAATGGCGGCGAAAGATAGTGACGCGTCTGGCGATCATCTGTGTCGTCACATGTAATTTGGGCATCGAATAAACACTTGCAAGTATCGTTCCATGTAAACTATGGGCGCAATTTGTTTACGCATAGATACATCGGTCCGATCTAACAGTTACGTCAACTGTATCGTTGGTGAAATCGTATCCAGGGCTTTCATGTTGACTATTTAATGAGAGTGCAACAAGTTTATAGCAAGCACTGCACACAACTGATGTGACGTTTGCGATGTTCACGTTCCAAGTGTTGTTGCTGAATTTTGCATCAGATTATTTGGATCCCCACTATTCGATAACCCTAATATTCAAAGCTAAATCTTGACCTGTTTTTTTAGTATTGTCTGTAATAATATCTGAAACTATTATGATACGAGTTTTTCGATGCTGTGATTTATCAGTTTCACACATTGTGGAGGTCAAGTGAATACCTACAATATCACATTCGTTAACCTTGGTATGTCTGCATATTTATGTATGCCCTCTTTGCCTTGCAGTGCAACGTTATTCATGTTTTATTTTGGTTGATTGAAGGCTGAAAATTTCAGCATAAATTAATAGAAGTACGATGATAAGGTACTTACTAACTTTATTTCTTAATATTAGGTTGGTTTAAATCCACGGTTGAAAATTGGAACATGTGACACAATGTAATTTAGAATGTACCTATTTAACTCGTTTATTTAGAATTAACAACCTAGGGGACAAATTACAAAATATCTTGAATAAATATAATGACAACATATATAATTTATGTTTAGGTAGAGAATTTGTACAAAGTTGTCTCTATTGGGTAGTAAATATGGCATTTTAACCATTTTTTAATTAAGATGCACACTGTACACTTGGTTACATTAAAAACAAGTTTAGTATCTGTTAATTATAAGTGTTAAAGTATCGTTGCCTTGTTTGATCGATATAAACGCAATTAGCAAAGCGCAGTACCACACGCAGGTTAAAGCGTGAAGGTATCATAGCAACCCCCTACCTCATAGAGCTTATGATCTACAAGAAGTTTTTATTTAAAATGTATATATTTTTAATGTGTGTATGAAAAAAAAGAACCAATCACAGTCAATCAGTAACCTGTGCGAAATTGGAACTGCCGCCGATAATACCTACAATTGTATTTTTATTATTCAGCACTCACGGGTTTACCAAAAGCATTTAAACTATTATGATGGAAGAAATTTGAGAGATTGAGTCACGATTTTTTACAAGTTGTGTTGCATAGATTCTATAGTGTTGCAATTTTTGTATGAATATATCTTTGTAAAATCCTATTTATTTTTTACTAATGTATTAGTGTTTCACAAGATTGTTTGACATTTTTGTACAAATTCTCACTTCTTCCTAATACTGGACATTTAATGACTGATAAGGGGGAATTCCGTCATTTCCGTTATAAAGTTCAAGATATATTGACATAATTTAGAATATATCTTTGTCATCTATAAAAATATTCGTAATAATAGAAAAAATATAATATCATAAGCAAATTTCACTTTTAGGTAGAGCATTAAAAAAATTCACGATGTGACGGTTATAAAGCTATAAAATAAACTGTCTGCGAGCTTCGAACGTCTACTATCATAAAATGCCGCTTTAACGGCCACCCTTCGTGGTTTAATCCGCACCCCATTATGACTTAGGTCCTGAACAATTAAGTTGGCCAACAATGGCCTAAATATTAGTCAAATGACAGTATTCCAGCATGCGATTGGCTGTTTAACAAAATGCACCTTTATGGAGCGGCAGCGTTACTAAGGGACCGCCATACTCGTGTCATGTATGGCATTCACGAAATTTTCGACAGTCACGTGATGTAAAGGAGTGTATACAATCATTTCTTTGTTTAGGCATGTCGGCTCCGCTAGTTCCAAAATAATATTTTTTTGTTCTTTTAAACCTATCGCACAATAACAACTAACAATATACTTTGTTAGACATAGGTCACCCCCATTTTGCGCCAGATATCTCGGTCCGCCGCTTTTCTTACACATCTTCACCCACGACCTTTGGCAAGTCATCAGTCCATCGGGCCGGAGGCCCTACACTACGTTTTCCAAGATGTGTTCTATACTCCAAAACTCGTCTGCTCCAACGGCCATCGATTCTGCGACATACGTGACCAGCCCACAGCCACTTCAATTAGCTGATCGTTTATTCATAATCATTTTATTTGAGTATAAGGAATTAAAGATGTCTTAATGAAGAATACAGCGGAACGCAGTCTCCATCCATTTTTCAAAGGACAAGCTTTCCTTTTGCTTCCAACGAATTTCTTGAAATGTTTTGGTATTTATAAACTGTAGGTAATACCGTAAAGAGTGGGCTGATGCAAGTTATAATTTTACACACACTTTTTAACATAAAAGAAAAATTACATACGTCTCCCTGTTTTTGCGCCTGACATCTAAGTTTCCCGCTTACCTCCATAAGACTTTACTACATACCTTTCGCCAGAAGTCACAATAATAAAACAAGAATTAGTTTATGTTTAGTCAGAACAAAGAAAAGGCTTTGTAATACTTTCCTCACAAATGCTCTAGTAGGGGCTTTTTGCCAGAGACCTGTGGCCACAATAATAGAAAATTAATAAATAATGATCAGTCGAAATAAGGGCAAGACCGTTGTTCTATCGATCATACCACACTGGGCAAATTGGCTGTCTGGCTGGGCTTTTCTAGCCCCCGCATGTGCAGTCACCTTAACATGGAAATTGGTACATGTGGTGTCGACGGGGGCCGTGCCATACCGTGCCAGGCCATCGCACGCCGCGATAAAGGTCTCAACTATGACACGACCCATCTAGAGTCAAAACTAGTAAAAGTTTACGGAGGCGACGCGGCTTTACCGAAGAGCGGACTCTCAAGTATTATACATTTGTTAGTAAAAAAACGGCCGCCACAAACAAGGCAAGCGCTCGCTCGCGCCGCGGGTAAGTGGGCTTTGTTTACGTTCAGTGCTCTAAGCCACTTTGGCGCCTTTTAGTTAAAATAGTCTGTCAGCTCATTTCTTATGATGTGTATTTTAGCTGTAGTTCAGCGTTCTAAAAGCGTGATTATGTGAATGTTTGTATCAATGGTTTATAAAATAAAGTTAGTTTTCTTTGTTTTAATTATAACCTAAAACCAAACATTGTTAACATTAAAACCTTGTGTAAAATGTTAACAATGACTTAGAATGCTTAAAGTCTTATATTACCTCTAATCATACTTTTCTCGACTCCTTGAGGTGCTTGTCCATTTACTATTTATTTGTTTACTTTTACTACGTTTAACTGCACCAAATTGCAAGCGTCAGCAGAAATACCATTGACAGTCGAAACACTTCTGTTTTCTAATAACTAGCTGTTGGCCTAAATCCAAAGATACACAACTGAATGCATATCGACCCACCTTGTATGTAAGGTGATGTCAGTTTAATTTCGCGTTTTGATGCTTTCACGATGTACTGAGTTTATCAGTCTTCGTTTAACCACCACACTCGTGAACGAAAATGTGAAGCAAGCAACCACATACGCGCGCAAATTAGAAGGTATGATTATAAAGCAGTGCAAAACTATTTAGTTTGTTAGAAAAAATGTATTTGTATTAAAAATCCATCCAAAACATATTATTTTTTACTTTTTGTCTGGCTGTTTGTTCAGGTTAATCTCATAAACGGCTGGAGTGATTTTTCTGGGTGTTTTATCTGACAATTAGCTGATGTAATTTCCATGCAGATAGTGTCACGAGCACATCTGAAAACCACAACTTATAATATATGTTTTGATGCTCCCAGCTTCGCCCACCCGCACGTGCGAGCGCGTCTGGAGAAGCACATGGGCTCGAACCTGGTGAAGCTGACGGACAAGGCCTACATGACTGAGCTAGAGGAGCGTATTCGTGCTGTTAACGAGGAGAGCCTCAACAAGAGGATCTCCAGCCGAGTTGTGAGTACTGCTTACTTTAATCGTGTATTGTTAAACATTTATATACAAATATAAACATAATACACAACATACAAAGACTGACTGCAATAGACAAGGAATACAAAAATAGTCAGATTTATGAAAAAAGAAGAAATTCAAAGGAGAGACCTTGAGTTACCTACTAAGTCTGAAAAGTAGAACAACCGTGATACCTCAATTTAAAGATTTTTCCCAAATTTAGGAAAATTAAGTTATTAATCATCCATTTAAAAGAAAATCTTCAATGAGGTGTAAGGACTTATGTTTTAAAGTCTAGTTTAATTTTGACCGCCAAGATTCCAGATATATCCGTCTGCGACATTTAAAGGGTTAACCAGTATAAGTACTCATTTCCAAACTGACAACCTACAGTTTTGTTACCAAGACCCCTGAGTGTCGCCTTTATATTCTCAACAGCTCGATGAAATGGAAAGGCTGAAACGTCTCATACTGGTGGGCAAGACACCATTGAAGGAGTGCCCGCCTGAGTTGTTCCATCACCCAGTGTTCGTCTTCTGGAGAATGGTCAATCGAGAAGTGGCCAGGGCCTCCAAGAAACGAGCTGACGCCTATTACAGAAAACTTAAAGCGTCCCAACGTTTCGACCAGGTATTTATCCAAATTAACTTTTCAGAATTTTAGGCCGTTAATTATGTACAGTTGTAAATAAGCTACAAATGTTTCGCGTAATGTTACTTACGACACCACTCTCCAGTCTATTATATGCTCCCTGCTATTTGTACTTGGCTTAACACGCAACCGCGTGTCTTAATGTACGGACACTCATTTGTCTGTTGTGCTGGAATCCTGACGGTTAACAGATTAAGTAATATGAAGGAAAAACGGACTGTCTAAGGTTCAAAATTATATAATAGCTGTTCAAGTATTTTTTATAGTTTTTTTTAAATCTTTTTCTTATTTTTTAAATAAATTGTATCTGTTATTTGACAAATACAATAATACTAAACAATTTCGCGACTCCATAGTAAGCTTGGAATTTAAAGACATTTTATGTTTATTTATCATCATAGTTTATTCAAGATAAAAGCAACAATAAATATATTCTAGAAAATATTTGAATTCACCATGCCATTGGCTTTGAATTTTAATACCATCATAATACATTTCACATTTTTACTTAGTCGGTTTTCATAGCAGTAAAATACCTGTTGCTTGAGAAAATTATTAAGCTGAAAAATGCTATAACCAAATAGTTAATAAAAGTACTTTACCAACCGTAAACTTTTAGAACGTTGATTTCAATAATACTTTAAATATATTGACAACCTTTTTAGTTATATGTATGTATTTCCTTAGGTATATATTTTTTCGTCGCTTTTCTGGCATTAAATATCGAATCCTAGGCACAAGATCAAAAAGCTACTTTTTAGACGTGTTCGAATTTCGCAAATTTTGGCGATACATTTTAGGCTGAAAGACAGAGGTTTTAAGGCAACATAGAAACTCCGACCCTAGTTCTTCCCTGGTTAGGTTAATCAGATCAGATCTACATACTCGTATCAACTTCAGCTTAGAACGTCCCACTCCCACGAGCTCTCACATAAAATGTTGAAACAATCAATTTTTCAGTGTCAATTAATTATTAGGGATTTGAGGTTATTATAAGTCACTGGTCTTCTGCTGATGTTCCAGATAAAATAAACTCAAGTATTAGGGTACTGGCTAAGTACTAGGGTACTGGCTAGCTCGTCTGTTCTTTTACACCCAGATATCAATACAGTTGTATTTTCTTTAAGTCCATGGACGAAGAAGCGGAATCCGAAGTGACCGAGGAACAAGCAGAACAACTGACACCAGAGCAGCTCCTTGCGAAGTGCAAAGGAGAAATCGAAGGACAAAAGCAGATAGACATTGAAAATGGAGTAAGGTTCACCGACGAGCAGTTTTCTGCCCTGAAGTACGAGACGAATGATGTGAAAACACTTAAAAGTCTTACGGTAAGAGAATTTTTGAAGGTTAATCGTTAAATCGTTTTAATTAGGAGAGCTGAATAAGAATCAAAAGATCTAAAATTGTATCAAGTATTTTTGGTTCCACTATAAACAAGATGTTCTTTGGCAAAATAATTACTTTCAATGCATTGATTCGTTAAATTTTCTATTCGTCTTGAATTCATGCCTGCCATTTGGGTAGGAAATACAAATCACATTATTTTATAAAATGTATAATATCAAAATAACGGCTAAAATATGTCATTGACCATCTAAGAAATCAAAATTTTATAATACACAAAGACATGCTATTAAGTACTTATTTTTTATAAGATTAATACCAGCTGAGACATGGACACTGACTGCGGGATTGGTTCACAAGTTCAAAGTCCCTCAACGCGCAATGGAGCGAGCTATGCTCGGGGGTCTCTCTTAGGGATAAGATCAGAAATGATTTAATCCGTAAGAGAACTAAAGTTACCGACATAGCCCGCCGGATCAGCAAGTTGAAGTGGCAGTGGGCTGGTCACGTATGTCGCAGAACCGATGGCCGTTGGAGATCGAGTTCTGGAGTGGAGACCGCGTCTCGGCAAGCGTAGCGTAGGACGCCCTCCGGCCCGATGGACCGACGACTTGCGAAAGGTCGCTGGTGGAGGCTGGATGAGGAAAGCGGAGGACCGGGATATCTGGCGCGAAATGGGGGAGACCTATGTCCAGCAGTGGACTGCGATAGGTTGAATAGGAAACGATACCTGTTCATCTAACAGTTCAATTAAGTAATTTCCCTTTAAAAAGTAAAAAATAATAAAAGAAACTTAATGTTAAAGTACCTAAGAATCTATTAATAATTCTAAAAAAAAACCTCGCATTGGGGGACCGCTCCTAATTATTTCTTTCTTATCTACGATATTTTTCATAAATGGTTACCTCTTTAGGCTTTTACCCAAGACTTTTTGTTTTTATGTTCATCTCTGTTACTTAATTAGACTATTTGTATTTGAATTGTTAGTTTAAGAGCGGTCCCCCAACGCGAGGTTTTTTTTAGAATTATTAATAGATTCTTAGGTACTTTAACATTAAGTTTCTTTTATTATTTTTTACTTTTTAAAGGGAAATTACTTAAGTTCTTGTGTCGGGGGTTTTTTAAATTTTTAATTTAATTTTTATTTCATACTTTTTATAGGTAGGTTAGGTTAAGTTAGATTTTAAGTATATAGACAGACACGGCAAACTTATAACACCCCTGTTTTTACTTACTTACTATTGTAATGTACGAATCATTTCCTTTCATTTGATACCCCACTCGGGCATATTTGTAAACAATCGGTTTTTCATTCCCACTTTCATCCCCTATATCTTATAAACGGCTGAACCGATTTTAATTAAACTTAGCTATTGTAATGTACGAATCATTCCTTTCATTTGATACCCCATTCGGGCATATTTGCAAACAATCGGTTTTTCATTCCCACTTTCATCCCCTATATCTTATAAATGGCTTAACCGATTTTAATAAAACATAGCTAAGAACACGCTCGATTTAATGACCTTTCAAACAAAAAAACTAAATCAAAATCGGTCCACTCGTTCGGGAGTTATGGTGCCACAGACAGACACACAAACACGTCAAACTTATAACACCCCTCTTTTTGCGTCGGGGGTTAAAAAGAACAACTTTCTGAATTTCAAAATCTCTAAACAGTGTGAAATGTCCTATATAATGCTTTTTTAATGCAAGTTAAATACAAATAAATAAAACAAGCAAATATCTACTGACAATCACACATATTATCCCCAAAAGGACAATATACTCGTAAATATGGCACAAATAACGTTAATAATGAGAATCGTTCGGTGGATATGCACCTATGTTTTGTTTACTGTAACTGGGCTCGTGGCAAACTAGTTCAAACTGTAATCACCAGCTCAGTCTAACCCCTAGGTTACCGGACGGCCCATTCTCGATCTATGTACCGTCACAATCTATACTCGTGTAGTTTTCATGTTTCATTCTGCAAACACGTCACATGGCAATGATTATGACAAATCGCTTTACATTAATTTTAAAGGTGTACTTTCTTGAGTTATGAGTTAATAAAGGGTAGAATACGTCACTTATACCCGTTAGTCGTAATAAAAAACTTATATAATCCCGTTAGTCTAAAGGTTGCTTATAAAATTTATATTATTTTTACTGCTAAATAAACATAAGAATAATATAGTAAATATTTAAACACTAAAGTTCAATAAAATAAATTAAATATGTTAAACACTGCTTAATCGAATCAAAAAGATTTAACCGAATGAAACTTTTACATACTTACACGAATATTATAAAGGTTATTATTGTCCAGTATTTAAAATGTAGACCTCGACTACAATTAGGTATTTGTGATAACTGGCAAGTCTTTGACCAGTGCCGACGAACTTTGTCAGAATCCGGGTGCCGGTGGAAACGACTTGAAACCCCGACATCCAATGACGATAATGACAAAACTCTTGTTTATTCTGTAATCTGTTTGATGACAACCAAACCGAACTGGTTAGCAACTAGTTTCAAACCAATCGTGTCACCTATAAAGGGAACTAAGTTCGTGGTGTAATCTTTTGACTCTTACTTTGTTATCATTTAACGCGTGGCTGCATTGATAACATGTCTGGAGCATACTGTACTGGATTCGATTGGACAACAGCTGCAACAAATATTGCTTATTACAGATAGTTATTAAAGCTTAAACCTTTTTCTAAATAGCCCAAGTTGACTCATAAGCTAAGCTTTAGATCCAGATACTACTGACAGAACTACCTTACCATACGAATTAAAACTTCTCTGAAAAATCTCCAATACAAGGCTGAAATGATGAAAATGATACTACACTTTTAACACTGTTTAGGTTTTCTATTATAGAAAATACATAGGTTTCTACCGATAACTGAGGGTTGATTAAGATTTAACTGTTTTTTTTTACAGACAGTGGAGGAGCTATACGCATTGGCTGACAAGATCATTGGAACGAAACGCTTGTAGAGTCATTATAGCACATAATTAAGAATAATCTTAGTATAATCTAAGGGAGACCGTATAATGACTGCGTGGGTACCTAGATCTCAACTATATCTTTACCCATTATATTTATATTTTTTTATGACTGTATTATGGGCTAAACGGTGGGACATACAGTGAAATTACTGGATACCTTCTCTGAATTGACATTTTCCGTTTTAAGAGGTCATTTCTCTCTACCATTCTCATGTTTATTAACGTCAGGTGGGGTGATTTCTTGGTTGCTTACTGATTTAATAAAAAACATATTTAATACAGTTATTACAAGCATTGTGTACCCCCAATTGATAAATTCGTAAAAACATTGTAAAGTGTGTAAATGTAGAGAAAGTAAGCGATCCTGTGATTTTGTATTAAATAAATGTCAGTGAAATGAAAATTATTTTATTGTTATTGGGTTTCACAGCATTTGCTTTGCCAGAGTTTCTTTCTGAAAACGGTTTTACCAGTGTAATATTTAATATGCTATGACGACGTTTGTCTGCTGCGATATAGAGGTTATCATAACAAGAATCATCCAACAACTGGTTATGTCTGACGTTTACTAGTATTTGATTTTAAATTAGTATATTCATAACTTCGTGTTAAATAGTAAATTTATTTTATCTGTGGAAGTAGTAAATAGTATGAACTACTGTAAAAAATGTATCTGCCTCTTATTGGGAAGTTGAATTCAAAATAATATTTAATTATGCATATTTTGAGTAGGCGACTAAAAACTCAATGATATGTATATATTGATGGTACTAAAGAGATTTCTGTAATCATACTTATTTATTTAAAAAATTAAGAGGGTTCTAACAAAATGTTTTCATGAATTATACTTATAATGTGATGTTAATGTAAATTGCTGTCTATAATTATGTCATATACATATGTATCTATTTAATTAAAATTAATATGTATGTGTAAGTATATATAAAAACAGTACAAAGGTGAACTAAATGCAGAATGGTATTCTCTACCCGTTTATAGTAAGTAATATAGTATATCAAAGAGTCGTATAAGTAGTTCATATCCATACATTTTTGTTACTGACATCGGGATGGATTCACAATCTCTAAGTGACTTAACGGGCTATGAAACCTATGTCCAGCAGTTTGCTATAAGTCGAAGAAAGAGTGGGAGAAATTTCTTAAGTTGGACTAAAAATGCAGCCCGGCCTTGCTCCCTGAATTCCGTTTTAATTGAACTAGAATAAATTTTTGACATCTGTGGAGAACATCTTTCTGACATTTTTTTTATGCATAACTAAATCATCATCATCGTAATCAGCTCATTAAACTTTCTCACCGAGGAGCACGAGCCTACCCGTATAGGCTGTAGGGGTCTTGTTCATCCACGTGAGCCCAGGAAGATTGGCGAACTTCATGCACAACCTTTGAATCCCTTCGTAGGCGCGCGCAGGTTTCCTCACGATGTTTTCCTTCACCGTAAGAGCGCCGAATAACGTACATATAATTTCGAAAACACATTTGTACGTGGCAGAATTTCAATCTGCGCCCTCCCGATCGGAAGGCAACAGTCCACACCTTTGAGCCACCGGCGCTCTTATTACTACTTTTTGTTTCATAAATTATATAATTTAACAATATCAAGGATATGTATTGGATAATAAACACAACTTTATAAATTCTTAAAAAATATATATTTATACTTGTGACTCTTTTTTCAAGATCTTACAAATAATTAATCTTTATTATTCTAAAGGTACTTTAGTAATGAACATAAAAAGACACATAAATACCATATATTTGACTTATTAGCGTATTTAATGTAAAACATAAAATAAGAAAATATACAAAATTGTGGTCTCTCAATTATACAAAGTCACATTCAAAACACACATGAAATAAAAATAACATAAATAGAGTACATAAAGGTAATGTTAAAAATTATGTTCTAATAAAAATACATACTTATCTATGTTTAAGACAACATACTCTAACTTATTAACATTTTACAGGTATTTTATCAAAATCTTGCTACAATGTGACAAATGTCACGTTAAACATTCGTAGTAACTACAGAAGTAGCAGCATAGCGTTCATTGTTTAACTCGTAATACGTCTTGCCTGCATGAGGCAGAAACTGGCAGAAAATTCTAGCAGAAAAAATGCGATAGCCAGGAACGAAAAAGGGCTTGGTCTCTCTTATCAATAGAATATGTTAAAACTATTTGAAATATATGCATGCTGCAGTCAAAGGTTATGAATGAAAACAGCCCTTTTTTAGTACCAAGGTTTTTTTCGTCCCTGACCATCGCGTTTTTTCTGCTACAATTTCTGCCAGTTTCAGTCTCATGCAGGCAAGATGTAATACGCTAGTGAAACTTACGCGAGCACATCTATAATGTTTTTGTTGTAGCGATAACTATACAACTGCGTATCACAGAATATTGTGCTACGACTTTGGTTTGTACAAAAGTTGCCGATTTGTTGTCATAGCGCCATTCTTAAATGCTGACAATAAAGAACTGTTTGCGGATCCGGCAACCCAATGTTAATACCTATTGCCTTATGGTAAATAGATCTAAAAAACTATGATTCAGGTAACCTACGTCACAAATGGCTCTTCGGTCTTCTGCGAAGTTGCGCATAGATAAGGCCGGCGGGTTTGTCGATCGGTTGGTAAATGTGGTGGCGTGGGTCGCCCTTGGTCACGTTGGCGGAACTTGGACAGGTCAATGTTCAAATAATGTTTGTTCGGCATCGTCATTCTGACCCACGTTATCTGCAGACAAGTTACAAGGTTAATATATTATTTTCATGCAACTAATACGAGAAGAAAAATGTAGTATTTGTAAATAATATTGAAATCTATTTTGTCATAATTCTTAGGTGGATTAAATATATCTATGGTACAAGTTAATTTTGAATAATACTTAGTTTTATACTTAGTAAAAAAATATTATTTATATTGGTTTTAAAAACAACATAATATTATTTCCGATTCCCTACGGATCCTGTAGTGTTGTTTTAAACCTTGAACATATGAATGTTATATTATTCAATAAATTGATTATCTATCCAATTAAGCTTGTTATTACAAATCGCAAAGTAAATTAACCTAAATTCTAATTATAGCAAATCAAAGTTATTAAATTTGTGCCTAGTGGTCGATTACTTTGACAAATATGAAAATGGCATGTGATATACATTGATAATCTCTGACCTAAAGATACGTCATCTACACGCAAAATACTTTAGGCATGTGTAAGTAGAAAGCCATCATTGCGATAAGCCCTAAGATATAGTTTATATAATTTATTCTCATAGTATTGAAATGTCTTCATAGTACCATCATAATTATTACGTTCATTTATCTAAAAATGCAAACCGTAATGTCAATTAATCGTGCTCTGTTGAATACTAACCAAAATGACAAGATTTTGAATAACATAAATTTTTAATATAGGCACATTATATAGGTTTATATAGGTTTAGGTCAGCATTTAGGTATAATTTATGGAACATTACGAATGCTAAGGGTTTAACATTTAGTAATGTTCATGTAAGCCATCAAAGGATATCAGGCCACGTGTTAACTTAGACTAAAACCACCAGTTTTAGTCTAAGTTAAAAATTTGTCCATTACAAAGTACTTAAGAAAATAATTTCATCGACTGCCAAAGTACTATTGCGCCGATGTTCGCTCAGACGTTTCTATGCTAACCATTAACCTGACCCAGGTGACTTTTCAATAGGAAATACTTCCTTATAATTTTATTTACGTAAGACTTGATAATAATAATAATTATGTTGCCATTGGACCAAAAATAATACAGCAAGAAATTCGGTAACGGATTTTTAAATTGTTGTATAATATACTAGTCTTAAAAGGGAATTCAAAACGCATAGTCCAGTTATTGCAAATAACCGAGTGTTTGTCTTTAAATGCATTATTTATCTTAGAGTGCAAAATCATATAGACAAAAGGTGATAATACAGAATGACTTATCACTTATAAGCTAGGTCTTTCAGGTACCTACATTTAAATACGTTGTTATTATATGTAATGAGCAAAGCTTAAAATTTTGTTATTGATCTCAGTTGTAGTTTTAAATTGGAAATTCATAGATATTTGTATTTAAGCTTTTTACGTACCTACATATTACGTGAAATAAATCAAGTTTGATAGAAATGAATTATAATAGCCTGTTTAATTTTAGTTATCTCCGCACGCGTCGCCCTGCCGCCTTGTCAAATAAATCTTGTTATTTACTCCTTGATATCGGCCGATACATAATTACCGGCTCGAAACAATTACAGAATCACATGACCACGCTAAAGTAAATAAACATGTTATCACTAATTTCTTGTCGTACAGGACTCTATCAATTATTAATTTATTATTGGGACATTAATTAATTATAACTCCAAATTTTAAAACTGAACAAAGTAAAAAGAATATTGGTACTTAAGTACCAATATTCTTCTATTTGTGAAAATTTTAATAAATACTCTTTCTTATAATAGTATTAATAATAATCCTTCGTTTTATCGGGTACATAACTGCTAACGTATCATTAAAGTAATACTGTTTTAAGAGATGCCATCAAAACCCCCTGGTTCACAGGTAAGAGCGCAAAGCTATCTAAGCTATTAAGATAAACTTAACTTTAACACATAAAACTTACCTCGGGCACTTTTTCCAAGACGATCTTTTCGGCCTGATAGAGAGTGTGCTGGACTGAAGGTGAATATACTCCAACATCAGGCGGACCAGCGAATTTGTCCAAGATCGCATCTTTCACTGTCAACCAGGCGTCATCGAAGTTCGCTGAACGCATGCTGTCGTATGTCCATTCCGCTTCTACCACAGTACTGATGACACGAAAAACAATTATAGTTAAAAATAAGTTTAAGTTTCCAAATCAATTTTTCTTTACAAGACACAGGCTTAGAAACATACCTGAAAATCCTTTCCGCGGCATCAGGAAGTGTTGTATATTCATCTTGTACAAAGTCAACAAATGCAGATTGTGTCGTTTTCAGAACCCTAAGTCCGCTTAAACCGGATTTGACTTGCACGGCCTCTGTTTCAAAGAAAAACACATTGAAACACTGTTTTCAATAAAGATTAATCAACAACACCCAACCCATAGAACACTCACCATGTCTGGTTTGCGACACTTCGCACCATCTTGTAGCAGTTGGTGCGAACACGAAAGCGTGGTTGTGCGGCAAAGTAGCCTGCAATCTCTCCCAAGGATACTCCACCACTTTACATTTCACTGCCACAATTTGCTTGTACATATACAAGAAATGGTTGACCACAACTGCTCCAAATTCCTCCGGTGTCTTGACTCCGTGTTTCTTGGCTAACAGGTAGATTGTGTTCTTCTGGGAGTCGGTAGCGACGACTTCCTTGTTGTCGCCGGCGACGTATGCGGTTTCGGAGATGAGTTTGAGTTCTGTAGACACCTCGAACTCTCTGATGGTGTGGTAGTCGCCGTCTCTGTGGACGTGCAGGAGCTTGACGCAGCTCTTGCCGTAGCCGTGGTCGCTGAGCTCGAAGCGGCCGCCGGTGTCGTTGGCGGCCGTGAACGCAGGCACGGCGCTTGAGCCGGGCGCTGCTACCGCCTCACCAGCGCTCGTGTTGGAAGGCTTCGCGTAAATTCTAAAAAAAAATTTTTTAATATCACTGTTTAAAAAACATTTTCTTTCATTTAAAAATATTATTGAAATATAAAATTCACAAAAAATGTTATTAAGTAATGGACAAATAAGGGGATAATTAACTATACCTGTTTGTGCTCGTCCACGGCATTTTTTTTGTTAATTTAAATATCACTTAATTTTGAGTGTATGCAAAAAACAACGTCGGAACATCGAGCGCGTAATAAACAAAGTAAAGTGGGAGACAACGGGACCTGATACTTATAGGACTACTCTTTGACCCGTCTTATCGTGCCAGCACGCGCCCACTGACGACTAGATATCGTTTCTCTAAACAGATTTCGAATAATAATAATAATAAAGGAATCAATATTTGCAAACATTACATGTGATAAATTTATCTTTAGTGCTAAAAAGCGTTTGCTATCGCTAGAGCAGGGGGCATATTATTGAAGGCAAAAGCCTAAGCTAGAATGTTTATTTTTTAAACTTTTTAAGCAACTACAAGTGAGAAGCGCGGTTTTGCTGTGGTTTAAATTTTATATTAGAAAAATACAACCGTCAAAATCTTAATTTATATTTTAAACACCTGTAATAAAGTATACATTTAATTCTTCCTTTTAAATTTTATTTTGCTTATAAGTTTGTGTCTAAACTTAACGAAATTGGGTTCCTGAAAAACAATCCTCGTTGAGACGTTAAGTTCAGAAACTAATTAATTCAGACCTAGTAAGTGAGAACGAGGATAAAGTCGTGATTGAAATTGAAATGATGTGTTCAAAGTAATACGCAAGTGAATTTATTACCCGCTACCGCTAAGCAGTGATTTCGTTTGACCTCCAACTGGTGTATGAACTATTATAAAACGTACTAACGTAATCCCATCCTTTTATCAGTGAGCATTTCCATTTTCTCACACTTAAATACAACCATGTACGAGTATCTACCGTCACATAAAAATTCATACCTAATAATTATTATGATAACTTTACGAATATACATCAGTAACTTTACATTTTGGGTAGGTACCCAAATCTATCTTGTTAGGTAACCATTAGTTTTAATTTACTTCAATTCGATCAAATAATCACTTTACACCTGAAGTAACGTTATGCTAGTGAACATTTTCAATACCTTCTCTTAACCAAAGTTGAGTTAATGGGGTCATATTCGAGTATTCCAGTTATAAATAAATTACGCAAAATAATAATAATAATAAATCGTTTATTTATAATAAGCTAAATACTTATGTTTATATTCAGATATTTGAATATTGTTATATTTTTTCATTACAAACCATTAGACTAATTGTATACAGATTGTGTTAAAATATTAGCCATTATAATAACGACAAATGAACTTTTGACCTGTCATTGGATAAAGTAAGCGTGTGCTATAATAATAATTAGAAATATTGCATTGGTAAGCGAAAGTCAATAATGCACTACTGCACATCTTCAAAACGGCTCCAGTCCAATGCTAGGATTGGCCAATGCTTGAGGTGGCTACTAACTCATCAACCATGCTCATCCAGTGCGTGTTAAAAGTAATACTACGGATGACTTAGGGTGCCGAAATCTATGGCTGGTGTCAACTACTACCCTGTTATCATTTTCTCTAATGCTGGAGTAGCTACCCGTGTTGACCTGCTTATTTTGAATCTGACTTCATAGTAGTCGTAGTTACGAGTAAAACGAGTATGTTAATTTAAATATTCAAGGAACTTTAAAAGCTTCATTGTCGTATTTACCCTCGAAGTAACTAGACACTCCGAGTACTTACCTCAATTTGGTCAGGTTTTATAATTTGATTGCCAAAAAAGTTATGAAGGCTCATGGGTACAATCGGTGTCTTGGGTCCGCTGGCGAAATTTGTTTTGAACCATGTTATTCTGACACCAGGATCAGTATGATTGATTATACATCAAGCTGAGTATAACTACACGATAAGGAGAAGCAATGGTCAGCACAACGGGATCAAAATAAGTAAAGCTATAAAAACTAATCTGAATTTTAGTTACGTAAAAATTACGAAAATAAATTCTTATACATGTTTATTGCAAGTATTATCAAAGATTAAAGGATAACAGATGTTTAATACTGATAAATTTACATAATTATAACAGCCATTAATCGCGAGTATAATGTACATCACAAATACCTGACCTACGTGTATTACCCAAGAACTTTGAAATCGTAGTCTGCTCCCAGACCGTCCGTTATATTAGAAATACTCGTTATGAATATGTCGGACAACCGTTGAATTATTAAAAATGCCAACAAACACCTCCATATTAGTGTTCATGTTAGTGATTAGACCTACCCATATCTGTTTTCATTTGAGAGGTCTCTGGAAAAGTATTGTATACCAAAAATTATCCAATTCACAAGTTCAACAGTTTTAGTTTAGGGGCACTGGTGATAAAATCACGTGACGGTTGTACATTAGGTATATACTGAATGTTGACGTAATAACACCCACGAGACAAACAGGGTTACGGGTTATCAGTTGTAATTTTTTAAATTCGAGCATATGTTGTAGAATATGTAGCCACTTCTCTTACCGGGTATGTCTGAAATTGCCTTACTTGAGATTTTTTAAATCGTTAAAGTAAAAAATAAAGCACACATCCAACTGTTAGTAAGTGGCTACTGTTTTATTGAAAATAACAATGATCCAAAGATAATAGAATAATAATAATCATCATCAGCCCACTGATGGGCACAAGCCTACTCATTAAGGGTGTATAGCCTTAGTCGTCTACGCGAAACCTTTGAATCTCTTCGCAGTCGTGCGCATTTTCGTATGGTTTTGATTCATCGTAAGAGCGTCGGATAACGTACATCTCCGGATTATTATCGTTCTTTAATAGAATTGTTGTGTAAATTAAGGCCCGTATTCTAGAACGAGACTAAACGTCTTAACTTAAAGGGATAGCGGTATATACTATAGATAGCGGCATCCCTTTCTAACTCTATTTAAGTTAATATAAATGCTTGAGTCTCGTTCTATAATACGGGCCTAAGGTACTAAGGAAATTATAAATGGTACTGAGGGAGTTTGTACTAACTAAAAAGATCTTATAACGTCAGGTCCTCATCAAGTAACTGAAGAGTAGTACTTATAAAGGGATTTATTAATGAGGAAAGCTTCCGCATAGTAAATGTTAGCATATGTTGTACATACAGTACATATGAAATATTGTTTTTTGTATGTTTTTTTTGTTTATATACAATATTTTTAAAGAATATATAAATTTCACGCGCAACTTTCATTTTCATAAAATTGTCAAAGATGCTTGATCGTAGGTATCTTAAACTATAATAATGATGAAATGTCTACTACGAAAAACATTATAAAATAATAAATTTTGTTTTCTTTGCGTGGTCAATCTGTTAAAACCATGTGTTCTTTCTTTTCTTTTCTTTCTTGTTGCAGAAAAGTTTATGCAACAAGCTAAGGCTTCTTCTTCCTTCTGAGACGTCCAGAAGCTTTCACATATTATTTTGACGACCCATTTGGTGTAGTGGTTGAGAAGTTGGCTACTACACCAAGGGTTCCCCGTTCGATCCCCGGGCAGTACAAACATTTGTGTGCATGAACATGTCTGTTTGTATTGGTCTGGGTCTTTCTATGTTTTCCATATATATATATATATACAAAATACATAAGTATGTATGTTTATCAGATGTTTTGTACCTGTAATACAAGCTTCTCGCTTAACTTAGGGCTAGAAGGCTTGTGTAAATGTCAGTGGATATTTATTTATTAGACTTATGCCATTTACAATTAGATACTAGTAATATTCTAACACTATCTCCGCCTGCCAGATACTGCGTTATTTTATTTTACCTTATATTTTGAATACAATCCTACGCTACGTTACACCTGCGATATACTCGTATCTACAAATGTACATTGCACTGGCAGCCTGCACAATCAAATTGAATAAAGCATCTGCACGCAATGTCGCAATGACTGCTAAATTCAGACACTTTTGTACAACTTTATTTATATTAGAAGTTCCTTGCAAAATATATCAGGTCCTGTAAAACACTTCAACTTCCTTTTTAATTAAAAGTGTCTTCTTTTTTGACGAATTCAGAAGGTATTCTTGGCGCTTTGACCTTTGCCTTCTTAAAGTTGGTAGAAATAAATAGTCTCTCATAGTCTCATAGTCAAGAAATGCAAAATATATTTTACATCTTAGAGTAAACCACTATTTTTGCAACAAGTCCTAAGCTTGATTAATATTCATAGACCTTTAAACGGACCTGTTTCTCAAAACAACTTTTTTCATACATTTTTCTATATATGTTAAAAAGCGTAACTGTTTTTTATGTATTTGCATTATAACAATACTTTATAAATTCCTAAATAGACCTTATAAACAGTTGATGAAATCGTTTGGTACACGTGTAAAATTGTACGCCGCTTCTATAACGGTCTAAATATAACCGGCATAATATCAACGTATTGAAATGTGAGTGGCACGCAAGTTTTACGGGCTGATCGTAATATTTTTATGTGCGTCACTATTTGATTACTTACCAATTCCTCATATCTTTCAATTTAATTTTAAACATGTATCGCGGTATCGTCGTGCAGAATTGGCAATAATTTCACGACATATCATCATATTTGTGGAATAACGATTCATTCGGCAGATAAAAATTTGCATCATTTGATAACCCCCATCGAAGTTTACATTTAACTTGATACGGTTTCATGTTCATTCTGGCAATGTCTTTACTAACTGTAAACATACAAATGTTTTATATAGGTTTTTTTTTTATAAGTTTTTATTAAAAACTAAATGAAACACCATTCAACCATAATTAGGAATACAATTACCTATAGGTATAGGAAGATACTTCGTAACTGGCATTTGAGCAAGATTTGTCTGTATATTATATGGGGTTTTGGTTTTATTATAGTGCAAATCTCTTAATGCCTTTTCCCAACATGAAGAAATTATTATTAAAATTATATTTTTTCTAGACTGATTATGATGATCAGATGAAAACCACAGAACTGTGGTGAAAAACTCCATCTTTTTTTATTGTCAAAAAGTATGTTAAGTCATAAGGAAGCGTGAAAGTATAGCGACTTATGATCGAGGAAGACGTTCCGCTGAGATGTAAATAGGCGGCCGTACTTTGTGACTCAGTAATTCGGGAAACGTCAGATCGTCGATTTGGGAGCAGTGTGTGTGCTCGTTTGCCACTGACTCGTCTGTCAGGAGGGCCACATGTCCAATTTATCACGAGATTTATCTGCAAGTTACGTTAACTTGAAATCCAGTTATCCAGAACATGGTGCCATCGGAAAATCGTTAGAACTGCAAAAAAATATACCGGTCTGTCTCAATCCCCTTCCAGCATATTATTCTGGAAGCAGGTTTATTTTTTAAATCCTTTTATAGGAAGTGCCTATACTTTGTAGTAAGTAAGTATGTTATGTTTTTGATACATTTTTTTTTTTTTATCCTTTATAGCAGACATTTGACCGCCATCTCACCTGATGGTAAGTGATGATGTGGCCGAAGATGGATCATGCCTGCCTAGAAACAGCCTATTCACTCTTGCCTTGAAGACGGCCAGGTTGTAATGATCGGAGAACACATAAGGAGGCAAAGAATTCCATTCCTTTGCGGTGCGCATTAGGAACGAGGCACCAAAGCGGGCTGTGCGGATGTGTGGAATGTCTACCACGTAAGGATGGAACGCTCGCCTCCGTCTTGCATCCCGATGGTGAAAAGGGGCTGGTGGAATTAACGCGTGTAATTCCATCGCACACTCACCGAAATGTAGCCTGTAAAAAACCGATAGCCGTGCAACTCTACGACGATGCTCGAGGCTTTGCAGCTTAGCGTCAGTCAGAGTAGGGTCGCCAATGAGCCGCTCAGCACGCCGCCCAATCGAGTCCAAAGCAGCCAGTTGGTATTTGGCTGATCCATCCCAAAGGTGGCAGCAGTATTCCATACAAGACCGGACCTGGGCTTGATATAATGCTAGAAGCTGTCCTGGGGTGAAATACCGCCTAACCTTGGAAAGGATCCCAAGCTTTTTGCTGCAGTCTTTGCTTTGGACTCGATATATTGGCCGAAGTTGAGATTGGCAGTGAGATGAACACCAAGAAGCTCTAGGCTATCAGTCACTGCGACAGGTACATTCCGGAAAGTCGGAGCAAGCTCAAATTTGCCCCGTTTCGTGGAGAACAGACAAATTTTGATTTGGGTCCTATGTATAATGTGACCATACTACTGCTGCCTTCCATATTTTATTTTTCATTTGTACTTACACATGCGTACATACACTAAACTTTCGCATGAGTTAAGCAGCTAAGTATAGTGATGAACGTTCATCTTATTGGTAATGTAAAAATATCTTAGGTCCCGAAGATTATCCTAGGTTTTAATTCGTTAACACCCACCAATATGCCGCACCACATTGGGCCTGCATGGTGAGTTACGACCCTATAGCTATGTTCTGTAATAAGCCTGGGCCTTTAAGTGGAGCGCAATAGGTAAGCTGACTGATTGATTTATTGTCATATCTTAATAGTTTTGTCATGGTTGGTCAGTGAAAATATCGTGAGTCAATGGAATCGCTCCGGGGCGGCGTTATTGCGCAGGCGCGGCTGGGCGGGCGGGCGCCGGCGTGACGTGCCGCACAGCTGACGGCGGGCGCGTGACGCGGCGCGGCGTCGATACCGCGCAGCCCGCCCAGCCGGCTGCCGGCTCAGTGCCTCCGCGGACTACGGCGCGCCGTCCACGCAGAACCCACGCCGATGATGGTGCGACGCAGCGGACGATACACCGTCAACTGGCGGGGATTCAGAGATCTCGCTCTGGGCAACAAACCGCCGGACGAACGTAAGCTATTCCCGACACACCAACATAACCTACAAATTTTTAATACGCATCCCGTGGTATCATGCAAAACGTCAAGTCACGCGATTATCGACTTGTTGCAATTGTAGATGTTGGAATGAACAGTTTTGTGCTTGTGCAAAAAAGGATTTAGCTGCACATCAAATACGTACAAAGAGCGCACAAAAAAGTTTGTTCATTGTGAAAAATGCTGTCTGAGAGTCGAGGTATCAAATGTTTTCAGTTTTAACGAGGAATGCCGTGTAAATACAGTAACTAATTGCAAAGAAATTAAATATTAGTAAGTATCTATGCAATTGAGTTGACTAACTAATTACCTTTATCCTTAAGTTTCCTTTTAATTTTGGTACTAAGTAACAATTTACCAATATTTATGGATATGCATGCTCCCTAATTTTATTCCCTTGTGGTCAATTAAACAAGTGGCTAAAAATACATTTAAAAAAAGGAGAGACGATACGATTTTTCCTTTATGTATGTGTTGATTGTAGATTTTTCTGGGAAAAGATTGTGATATACCTATATCTGCATGCAATGCTTGCTTTGTATAAAGGAAACGTACAAACTGACATTGCATCAACAAATTAACCATAGGCCAATGATATTCTGTATATATAAAGGTAGATACGCCATCCGTGCCTCAAAACGAACCGCGCCGAAGAGAGTACAGTTTGTACTCTTTTGTTTAGGTAGATGTGTTCGAAATTCGAAATATGTGTATGTGTGCTGTCACTGCATTCGGAACACTTTTTTCGATTATTTTGTGAGCATAGTACGAATCCATACTTTTTTACATCATTGCCATAGGCATATCTCTAGGCTGGTAACTCTGAATTAAAATTCATCACCAGCTCATTAAACGTCCCCACCAAAGGGCACGAGCCTACCCTTATAGCGTGTAGGCTTGTGCCCTTTGGTCGTCAACGCGGCCCTAGTGCGATTTGGCCGACTTCACGCACATACTTACCTACTTTGAATCTCTTCGCAGACGTGCGTACAAGTTTCTACATTTGTTTTCACTATAAGTGCGTCGAATGAACGTACATACGAGTATAATTCCGAAAATTCGAAGTGACGTTGGTTCGTGGCGGGATTTGGACCTTCATCCAGCAGATTGGAAGACAACAGTCCACACTATTGAGCCATCGATACTCATCTTTCATCAAAAGTAAACTTTATCATTTGAGAACATTAATTTAGTTTAGGGATATCTGCCCTGCATAAATTCGTTTATACCCACGCAAGTTACTTCAACTCAATGTCATAAATATCTCCCGTTTCCTTGAAAAAAATCTCAACACAAAAATAGTATATAGATATATATTTTTTTTTTTTTTTCCTTGATGATAGGACGAAATAGATAGTCCTATCTGATGATTAGCGATCGTTTCTGTTACCAACTTTTGCAGCTTTACATTTCGATCAATCTCCTAAAAGGGGTTGCTCACATAATTACCTAATGTGTTGATTTTCCGTGAGGGCGTGTGGCTGCTTTGCACACAGTTGTTAGAGGTGTCGTTGAATTAATTAGTGCGCCATAAAAAAGCGTAAATACCAAATAGCCATGAATATCGTTAAATCTTTTAATATGTCGATCGTTCAACAGCTATATAAAAGTTGCCGTTAAATTTTATTACATAGGAGCACGCGATGTGAATTTGCTTGTCTATGCATTATATGCGAAATTAGGCAAAACCTGTGTGCTTTAAGTTAGTTTGATATTTACCGTTTAAAGTTATGAAAATATATCAACCGAAACCAAAAAAGCAAGTGCTGAGCGTCGCAAAACCAAACCTTCATAAAGTCTGTAATACAAAAAATGGGCTCTTACTCTTAGTAACGATTATTTCCTACAACTTGTTACCCGCGGTATAAGATATTCTCCCACAGTTAACGTTTATATCCCAGGTGTCATAATCATTCGAATAAATAACTTTATTATGTAGTTGCGCGTCGAGCGGGCTGCGCGCCTTGACGTGACCCAACGAAGCGATTTTAATAAAATTTGGTATGAAGTTAGATGAATAAAAGTAAATATCAAACTAACCGGTGAGGTTGGTGTGTACTAAGTTTAAAATAATAGTTCCTGCACACGCATATTCGGGTTCGTACTACATAGTTTTATGACAGCGTGACCTTTTATTCCAAATATTTTCACGCATGAACTTTCCCGCAACCGTGCCCTGAGGTATCACTTTAGCGATGATAGCGTATATACCCGCGTTCTTAAATATAATGTTTTTTTTACTTACTTAAGAAGCGAACTCATCCTTCTACAACAATACGTACGTGCTTACAATATTTGCCTTAAATGTTTTCACTACTCATACATTTCTTTAAATAATCTTAAGTATTTATTAAAAGTGTTTTAAGACATTGTTCATGGTGCATTTTGTCCAACAACAAACGAAGCTATATTCCAGCGAAATGTTTACACACACTAGACCATGTTATGCTTACCTATCTCCCAATTTATTGATGTTTTATTGTAGTCCTTGTTAGGATACTGCATTGATCGACGTATTAATTGATTTTTTTTATGTTATAAAGTGTACAGGACGGTCAGAACATTCCGCTGATGATAAGTGATACGCTTGTCCATGGTGTCCATGACAAGAAGTTCATTGATTGAGACCAACAACTGATAAACAGTTATTATCCTCTATCAATGCCGCACTGCGCCCGACACCAGAGACAACAGATGTTAGGTCCCTTATACCCGGTAATTGTATTAGATTCATTGCATTATATCAATTCATGGGACGGAAATGATAAAACTTCAGCTGTGCTGTGACGCATAAACTGAATATCTTTACTCAAACATTAATTGCTTTATACAAGTTCTATGTATATTGCTTTATACAAGTTCTATGTATAGTATAAAACAATTTATTTAAATAAATTGTTTATTTTTAGCAGTTTTTATATTTTTTATTTTTATCGAACAGGAGGCAAACGAGCATACGGTTCACCTGATGGTAAGTGACACCGCCGGCCATGAACATTTGCAAGACATCAGATCCCCGAAATGCGTTGCCGGCCCTTTAAAAGTGTGTACGCTCTTTTGAAGGACGCCAGGTTGTATCGCTCCGAAATGTTTCCAGAGGAAGTTCATTCCACAGTTTTGTTGTACGTGGCAGAAAATGACGGCAGAATCGAACTGTGGAAGACCTCCAATCATCCAGGTGGTGAGGATGAAATTTGGAGTTCCTCCGAGATGTACGGTGGTGGAACTCAGCTGCAGGAATAAGCCCGAACAGCTCATCTGAGCACTCCCCGTGATACAAGTGGTAGAGAATGCAAAGAAATGCCACATCTCTGCGCAAACTCAAAGGGTCCAGCTGGTCAGTAAGATCTGAGTCGTCGACGATTCGAGCTGCTCTCTTTTGGATGCGGTCATGAGGAAGAAGTTGGTATTGCAGCGCTCCCGCCCAAAGATGGGAGCAGTATTCCATGTGAGGCCGAACTTGCGCCTTATAAAGTTGCAGGCGATGACTCGACATGAAATACCGCCGCGATCTGTTGAGCACACCGAGCTTCATAGATGCCAACTTAGCCTTTTTCCAAATGACCGCGGAACTGGACTTCACTCGAAATGTCGACGCCAAGAATGCTTCCAATTTCTACTCTCTCTCTCTCTCTCTTTAACCTATTGCAGTCCACTGCTGGACTTAGGTCTCCCCTATTTTGCGCCAGACATCCCGGTCCTCCGCTACTCAAAAGCTGGAAAATGCCGTGTCGAAAACGACACATTAAGGAAATGTCCTACTTTGTTAAGTTTTCCTGTGTATTTAGTATCAGCATTGCACCCATGAAGGCGCGCGGGTCCGTCGCTAGTATACTACGAAGTTTGAATTGTGTAGTGATAATAGTTTCGGAGATAAATGGGTGTGACATAGGGACGGACAGACAGACAGACATGACGAATCAATGAGGGTTCCGTTTTTTGTTATTTGGCTATGGAACCCTAAAAAGAAATTTATAATAACAAGTCATTGTACCTTGAATAACTCATTGCAAAACCCTCAAAATTCATCGTAATTCAACACAAAAAGCAAGCAAACCAACAACATTTCGTAACTATTCACAGAGTCCTAGACAAGGTCCACGAAAAATAAAAATTTCAAGTACTTTCATATCGCTCAATTTTTTTTTATTTGTTGTGTCTTTTCCGATACTGTAAGGTTATCTGGGTTAATCTATATAGTTGAATAGCCACTGCTTTCCTAAAGCCTCGTCTAGAAACCTAGTGGGCCAGTCCTGAACAACTTCTGTGAACTCCCCACTGCCCTTGAGTAGTCCGTTTATCTGGTAAGGAGGTTTAATACCATGTGAAATCATACTTTACTAATAACTTCCATTAGATTTTCGATGATGTATTGTTATAAGTCTTGCCCATTGTAATCTAAACTTGTTCATACTAGCCTGCAAACTGTTTAAACCTTTTGACCGCCATCGTCGTCTATACATGACAAGCACTTGCGTGGCTGGTACGCCAACGCCATCAATACGTGACAAAAAAACGGGCTCCTAAAAAGTGAAATAAACGTATTGAAAAATGATACGTGGTTACAATATTTTTCATAGCTATTTTTATTTATTTTGTGCTGTGGCGTCTAGGGCAAAACAATGCGTTTATAGGGTGGCATTCAAAAGGTTATCCTATCTAAAACTATACTTAAAATCTACCTATTTTTTATTTTTGTCTACAGAAAAAGATGTGAAACCGGAAGATGATCTCTCCAACCACGATGTAATTTCTTGAAAAGTATAGTTGAAAGTCCTGATTTTAGTCGGCGATGCGAGGTTTGTACATATACAATTAGTTATTCTTTAGTTTGTAGTATTGCATAGTAGATACGAAACGAAATATCATAATACATATAGGCATAGCCAATAACATAATTACCCATTTAAGTGTGACCGCTATCCATTGTATATCTTTAATAGTCGCAATGTCGTAATTGTGAAAAGTCACACAGATACTTTTTATTAAGCAGTTTCCACGAGGGAATAGAATACACGATATGTAATAAATATCCACTGATATTCACACAGCGCCATTTAGCCCCAAGTGAAGTGTGAATAAAATATTATGGGTACAAAATAACGGATAAACATACTTTTTTGTATACGTTTTTATATCTGGATAAAATTCTAACAAAGAACAACAAAAACAATGCAAAAATTACTAAATCCAAAAAAACTTTAATTTTCACGATTGTAATGGCGGGAAATACAATCGAATTAATCCAATAACCCGTTTAAAGTAACAACCAAACACATTGTCTATGGCTGTGTACATTTATTTTTTCATGATGGTGGACATGTTTGTTTGACATTTGACAATCGTGAATATTTTTGTACAAAAATACATTTGAGTTAATGAAAAATATACCTTAATGTGTTGAATCACATGTTATAATTGAAATGTAATTGCTGGCACTTATAATAAATAAAATACAAAAGAATGGTACACTGTTAAACGTCAAAATAGCGTACAGGACCAATGAGTGATGAAGTGAAATTAATGTTGTAGTTGTTTGACCCTTTTGCATTGAATTCAAACTAAATCTTATTAAATAATAGGTTTGTTTACACAATATCTTTAAGTCAAGTAATTACCAAAGTTCTTAGTGTTAGCACAATACAGTTAATTAATTATTCTTTGGAGTTTTCATTCAAGAAATCGTAACAACTAGTGCCACGCCTATTGGTTTTAGTATTTTATAGTCTGGCCCAACCCTGCGTCTTAATTACTGATGAGTGTTGTCATTACAGTCTGTAGATTCCGAGGAGGATCTGGTGGTAAAGCCCGTGTCGCTCGGCAACGTGAATACAATCCGACTGCTAAGCGAATACCGGGGCAACAACATACGGACTATCGAGCAAGCTGAACTAGCAATACTTCTTTCACGAGTTCACTTCAGGGTAAGCTTAAGGCCCAGTCACGCCTTTCTATAAAACTTTTTAAATTGTTTCGAATTAAACACATATCAGGATGTTAAAATAGTTATACATATCAGTTTTAATCAAATACGTTAGTATTAAGTCTCGCTTGCATAATATTTTAATGGTATTTTTTATTCTCTTAGGCTTTAATAGATGCACATGATCAGATAGGAAAGATTTGGTTAGAGCGGGGCTCTGGTGTTGATGAAAAGGCTGCAGTTAAGGAGGAAAGCAAAGACACTACAGAAAGGGAGACCTCCCAGAGGAGAACGGAGACATGCCAATTGAAACAGTGAAAGTTGTTGGCCTAAGAAAAGTGCCTGGACAACCACTAGGACTTACTGTAAGGCTACATTATAACTAATTATTTAATATAACTGTAAAAAATATTAAATCTTTATTTTTTTTATGAATGCTAGAATTGTTTTACTGGTAGCTTTAACAAAGATGGAATATAAAATATATTCCATCTTTGTTAAAGCTACCAGTGTCTCAGTTGTAGGGAATGCTGCTTTCCAAATCAAGATTTTTAGTGTTCAATAGAATACATACATGTAAATTCAAACAACAAATAATAATTATAAGATATAATTTCATATAAAATACACTTTATCCGGAACCTGTTAAAAAAAATCATAGGTCATGTTTTCTAGATTTTTGTATTCATGTTACAAATACTGCCTAATCATTCTAATATAACTTTTAGATTTAAGTTATTTATTTACTTAAATTATAAAACATTAAAAAATTAAAAGCTTGTTGCTAGATTCCTCTCCATTTAAAGTGTACTTCTAGTGGTAGCTTGATGGGGACAAGTATTTAACAAAATGTTTATTCCTCTTTGTCTAACAAATTTAAGGTAACTACGGATGAATATGGCCAGTTGATAGTGGCTAGAATATTAGCAGGCAGTGCAGCAGCCAAACAAGCATTACTCTCGGTAGGAGATGTCTTGCTTGAAGCAGATGGAGTGCAGATAAACTCTGAGGAGCAACTGAAAGAAGCGGTCTCTAAGCCAAATGACAGAGTATCATTAAAAGTAGGACCAAACCTTAAGGAAAAATCAAGTCAGTTAACCAACAAGCTCACAGTAAGTAAATACAAGTTAGTTTTGTGCAAAAATTACACTTATAAAAAACAATTTTAGCTTCAGAACATATGGTATAATGACAGTATCATGAAAAAAGTAGCATAGTGATTTTAAAATATTTTTGCTGTATGTGATCATAAAGTTTTGAACCTTTGACTTCTGAAATGTTAATTTTGAAAGTGTTTTTACTTTATTTCAGTGTTATATGAGAGCATTATTTGATTATGATCCCAAAGAAGACACATTATTACCATGCAAAGAAATTGGCCTGGAATTTAAACGAGGTGATATTTTACAAGTAAGTATAAAATGCACTTCCAATGTATTCATTCAAACTAAATGTAAAACTTTATTTTCTGTAACTTATGAAATTTAGTATAAAAACAAAGCTTCGGAAACCTACCAACATAGACATGACCAGTATGACTAAAATAATCTTCAAATCCACTGTTTCTTAAGATAATTTTATTATATAATCATGCATACTCAATATGTTTACCAACAATAAATACACCAACTTTGGATTGCATTTTGTTGCAGCAATTCTGTTTGGTTACATAGTTTATATTTGGTATTTCTTTCATAGGTGTCAGACAGAAAGGACCCTAATTGGTGGCAGGCCAGCCATGTGGAAAACCCTGATGTTGTAGGTCTAATACCGTCGCCCGAACTGGAAGAGCGCCGTAAGGCGTATGTGCCACCAGAAGCAGACTTTGTGCATAAAATTAGCATTTGTGGTGCTCGGGTAAGCATATTAAATAAAAAAGTCCCTGACCATTATATCAGAGGGATGAGCTGATAAAAGCATATTTTCAGTTTTTTAAAATCATATTATGAAGTACAAGAAAACAATGCTTACTTTCGAAAAAATATTATGTAAGTTTTAAAATGGTTCCATAAATTTATCATAAATGCACTTAAAGCTTTGTTGAAAGATAATAAATAATCCTTATTTATTTATTCTAACAAATATTGATGAATACAAGTGTAGAAAAACACTGAGTCATTCATGCATTATGTCAATTTACAAATTGCATAAATCACCAGCTATATCAATGCAATTGCAAATGTTCTAAAAGAAAAGTAATGATTAGCTTTGTCATAATGAAAGTATTGTATAATTGGGTAATTAATAAATGGTATTCCAGCTACTAGCACATTTATGATATTGTACTGCACATAATAGGCAACCTGTGTGTGTCCATGCCAAAGCCTAATAAGCTCTCATATATTAAATCACAAATGCTCAGTACCTCAAAACTATTTTTATAATCAACAAATCTAATCTTTTATTTTTTTTCAACTAAAAAAGTTTTAAATGTATGTCAGTTGGTCCCTTAACAACGTGTCGTCTTAGACCGTTATACCATATTTTTATAGAAATATGCAGTTGCGACACATCGTAGTTAGTTGATCGGGAATCATCTGACTAAATTAAAAAATAAAAACTGAAACACTTTGAATTCAATAATTTCTCAAAAATCGTAAGCTATTATTACGATTATCCTCACACGAATCTTTATTATCATATTTAAAAAAATCGGCAAGTTGTTAAACTTAATATGAGACGTCATACTTTTAAAAAGGTCGTTTTGACGAATTAAAAAATATTGGTCCCCATCTTTTATCATTTCCTCTAACACTACTTTTTGTCTCTGGCCAGATATCGAAAAAGAAGAAAAAGTTCGTATACGAGTCGCGATCATCGGTACAACTGGAGGGTGCAGAATTGGCCTTGTACGAGGAAGTGGCTCGGACGCCGCCGTTCTTACGGCGTACGCTCGCGCTAGTCGGCACCCGCGGTGTTGGACGACGTACACTCAAGAACCGCATGATACACGACCACCCGGACCGTTTCGGAGCTGTCGTGCCGCGTGAGTTTTGCTTTTTTATTATTATTTTATGTCATAAGTGAATGGGGCGATCAGTGTCAACTAGAGGTAAATGATACGCCTGACCATGACAGTAGCAGTGTTGAAGCAGTCTGAGTGAGTTCTTTTTAAACATTCTTGTATTGGCTTTTTGATGTTCTATTGCATCTTACTACATTTTTCTAACAACCCATATACCAAGATGAGTCTGTAATGTAGTATGCTCTAACTTGAGTAAATTCCATAACATTGCAATAATTGTATGGCAAGATTTTCCAAATCACTCTTTACTAATGATGATTAATCTCACGTTAACATGTTTTTAATATTGCATTTGTGACAATTTAATGACAGCATGCATCAGGGTTAAATGGCAGGGGTCGGTCACGTATGACGCAGGACCGTTCACCAATGGAGTAGAGAAGTTCTCTAGTGTAGCTTTTGTCTTGGTATCCGATGCTGTTACGGTGAAAGAAAACATCGTGAGGCAACACGCTCGCGAAGAGATTCAAAAAGTTGTGCGTGAAGTCGGCCAATCCGCACTAGGCCCGCGTGGACTACTAAGGTTTTATCACCCTATATGGATAGACTCGTGCCCCTCGGTGTATAATGAGTTGATGATGATGATGACCTTCCTTTTCCAGATACGTCCCGGCCCCCTAGGCCTATGGAAGAGAACGGCCAATCCTACTGGTTCGTGTCCCGCGAGGAGATGGAGAGGGACGCGCACGCCGGCCGTTTTCTCGAGTACGGTGAACACAATGGCCATCTCTACGGCACGCATCTTGATTCTATACGCGCTGTCATCAAAGAAGGTAATGAAATGTATTATTTTTTTATCCGCCAAAATGGCGTCCTACAAGTCCTTCTTCCAAGTAGCATAGCCATGGTAAGATGAGGCGGTATCCCACCATAAAGTCCCAATGCGATTGTTTTTTATTTCATGACTACCTTTTCCGGCTAAACATTGCTTTATTTTTTCAAAATAAAATGTATTGCCTCAAATAAAAGTAGCCTATGTTTTTCCTTATGACATCAGATATCTGCCAAAAAAGTCCCGTTAAAATCCATCCAGACGTTTCACAGATTACCCAAAACAAACAGACATTTTTTTTAAATTGTTTTGGTTATATGTACCGTATACATACATTCATATGTGTGAAGAAAACATTGTTATTTCAATATTACAAACAGACACTCCAATTTTATTTAACCATTTATATTAAAGTTGTACTGTAATACCAAATTAATCCTAAATAAGTGTAGGAACTTCAGACAGTGATAATAAATAAATATTCACAGAGCGCCATCTAGTCCCAAGTTAAGTTAATCGCTTGTTGTGTAAATTTTAAGGCTGATCCGCTCTCGCCACTTGGCCCGTGAAGCTGTAAAGGCCGTCTGCGGACAACAGCAGTAGTATTTAAAACAGCATACTAAAATAAAAACTATATTAGTTTTCATATGTTAAAACAGGTAAAATGTGTATCCTGGACTGCGCGCCCCAGTCGTTAAAGCTGCTGCACAACAGCAGCGAGTTCCTGCCATACGTGGTGATGGTCGCCGCGCCGGGCATCGAGCAATTGCGTAATCTCACTTACGCCTCTAACAGGAACCTCACGGTATGCTTGCACCCTTTATCGGTTTTCGACTGTGACGCAATTGAAATAGAGCCCAAAACTGTGATAGATAGAAAGATATTGTAATTACATAATAATATACACTCTAGCATCGTTAACTCTTTTGCAAATGCGCGGCAATGTTGTTACCTTAGCTCTTATGTGGCTAGATCTAGCACTTTTTAGTATAGGTGAACGCCTTTTTGACCGACTTCAAAAAAGGAGTTTCTCAGTTTTACCTGTCACTGTCTTGAAAATATTACCCCTTGATTACTTCTCAAAAAGCCCCATTCCTAAAACTAAGGTGGCAACACTGATGCGCGGCGGCGACACTTTCCATCAGGTGAGCCACATGCTCATTTGCCTCCCTATTTTATGATAAAATAAACTGAATTAAAAAAAGGTAATATAAGACACAAAATACATACACACGCATATAAGTGCAAGTGTGTGCGTCGGAGTATATACAATTCAGAGCTCAGCGATTGGTAGGTCGATAGCCAAACGCTGAGATATGGCAAAATTACATGGCCAGATCCTTTTAGACATGGGTGGGAACTGTAATTGTAAAGATAATTAGCAATATCTCGATAAGTCGGGTACTAAGATTCCTGTGCTTTTCCTAATTGGCCACAATCCATTAATAATGCCATACTTAGATGACATACGTATTATATACTGTTTAACTGTATATAAGCAAGGATATTGAAAAATATTTCCAGTACTCGGATCTGTGGACGCCAAAAGTAGGATTATTAGACCATGCTTTGTAAGATCGAAATTTTGCGCCAATTGAGTATGCAGATTTGGACCCGTATCCCAGAGCGATACTCAATATTGATCTTTACTTAAATTTACACATTTACACAATGTTTCATTATATATATAACCATATTGACATTAACAAGTAATTGGTGTGCACCAGTTGTCGATGTCGAGGTCGATACCGACCGCGCTCATCGACTCACGGACGCACTAGCAATCAGTCCGATGTTTTTGTCTGGCCGCAAGTTGTCGCCCGCCCGCGCCGCCCGGGGAGTGGGAATTGACGCGAAGCGCACGTCATACGAGTGGTGATTTGTTTTAGTGATAATTGTACCAATAGATATATCAAGGATAATATAATCTGATAATACTGAGTGGATTTATTATTTTTACATAACCACGGTGCTATACGATTAATTTTATTATATTTTTCTTTATTAGGATTGCTAACGTTTATGTACAATTACACTTTAAAAGTGAAAACACACACCAGAACAATCACTATTGCCATAAACAATTATAGGCAAACACAACATACACTACTAATAGAAGGTATAACAAGAAAACAGAGTATTAATATTACAATAGTTGCATCTCTTTCGAACTCTATTTAATTAAAGATCAAAGCTTGAGTCTCGTTCTAGGATACGGACATTAGAATGCTATTTCTGGACTTGATTTAGTCAATGCATGATTTGGTATGAATAGCGTGTTGCCGAACTATCGATAGTTGACCTTGAAATCATCTATACTATCGATAGTAACAATACTATTTAAGTTTTGGAAGAAGTCAGAAGCAATAGTATCGATACTATCGGCAGTCAATTAGACATAAGGTTCGATAGTGTCGATATTTTTACTTTTATTTATTTATTTTCTGCTAGTCACATGGTATTGCATTGGTGTTAACTATTTAAAGATTAGCCTGCGGAAAATTTAGTTTATTTTTATATCTATTATTTCTTCCAATTTTAGTATTGGCTGAATAAAGGTTGTGGTTTTTCTTTGGAAATTTACAGGATTTTACGGAGGCTGTCGATACTATTGCTCATGTCCAACTACCAATAGACTATCGACCGGCAACACTAGTTTAGATAATTGTCTTAGATCTATTTTATGCTATAAATTGTATTACTTATGCAATGGTTGATAATGATAGTATATTTTTATTGCTATACCTAAGTTAAATTATAAATGGACGGCATCGCGTATGTAGTGCCTCTGATCTTTATAGGCTCCGATAACTGTTTAAGTGACTGATTCTTGGAATGTGTTAAATTTTCTTTTAAACTATATATTTTTGTAGTGTAGTATTTTCTTTTTATTTTAGCATGTTTGTCCGTTTATTTCATGTGTAATGCCGTGTTTGCGCATGGATTGTAGTTCGACCGGCAGAGCTCCATTCGCTACAGCTCGCGGCGTGCGCGCACTCTTGAATCGTTAGCGTCTTTATACGAGGTAATTTTATTTGTTTTTATCTGAGATAAACAATAAACTAGTTAGTTGAGATGCACAATTTCACTCAAAAAGTGTCTGCGGCAAAATTATGCCCATCCGTCAGTTGAGCAAAATTTTCATTCGTAATCACGTCGCTCTCTACATGTCACAGTGACATTATAGTATGCTTAAAGTATGCTCGTGTTTTTGATTTTGTACCCTTTTCATGACACCTTAAGTTCAAAATTTTAATGAATAATTTTATTCATAAATATAAAATGTGTCAACGTAATGTTTCAAGCAGCTTGGACATTTTGGTTGATATCTCTTCCGTGATTGGGCATCTAGTTAGTTTATTGTTCATCGAAGGTTTTTATTCAAAAAACCTACTAATGCTACGTTCTGGACGAGATTCTCGTAAAAAATATGGAATATAAGTATGTAGTTTGCCTTAGATTCATTTAGTTTGTAATAATTAAAACTGGTATATATTGCGAACCCATTGATTTATTATCATTTTAAAATGAGATTTGTTGGGTAATTCATATCAGGACCTCTGATCATGTGAGGAACTACGTTATCCCAGTCACTGCATAAAAGAAAAAATCTGAAGCAATAAATTTGTTACGCCTTAACACAATGACACATCGTCAATTTACTAAAACATTCGTCATCATATAATAGTTAAAACAACACTGGATCACATTTTTTTTTGTAATTTGCAGGAAGAAGATATGAAACAAACCTTGGAAGAGAGCTCTCGCATCGAACGGCAGTATGAGAAGTACATCGACCTGGTCATAACCAACAACAACGTAGACACTACGTACTCCAAAATCATGGACGCGTTGCACGGGCTCTCCACTGATCACCAGTGGGTTCCCGTCAGCTGGATCTATTAGCCTCGTTATAGGCTCCAAAGATGGTTATAATCGACGAGAGAGAACATCCGATAAAACAGTTTTTTAACGCAACGGTCCAAGCAACATCGAAGCAAACGCTAGAAATTGTATATCGGAGGTAATTGTACATTGTGGTTAAAAAACACCGCACTTTTACCGAATTTAGTATGTAATCTTAAGTGCTTCTTATTTTAAAAGCGCGTAACATGTATTCGATATACCAATTTGATGGCTTATAATAATATACTTAATGCTGTTAGTAAGTCAATTTACTTTTATAAGAATAAGTCATTATTAGTCTGTTTTTGCGAACTTCAAGCTCTGCAAATGTTTTAGAGTTGTATAAGAATAGAAAGTTTCAATTATTTGACAGTTGATCTGTATGTGTCCGAACTAGATTTTTCAATCAATTGCTTTTGATTCTAGGTTAAATATTTAATGAATAGACCTAATACTTATCCGTGTTATTTTTTAATTGAGTGCCCGTAAATTTTAGCCCTGTAGATATTATTATAGGTTACCACCTCCTTTAACTTTTTAATGACACGTCATCGCATTTTTTTATGACGGCTATTTAATTTATAAGGCTTTGAGTCTTCCCGTGTTTATTAAGCTAGTAAGAAACTGATTGTACTCATTATACACGGTGTTAAATAAGTGAGCAATAATACTTAAGGGAGGCATGCTTATTTTACGTATTAATCAACAGCAATAGGACCAGGAGTACAGCTACTACTCCGAACTTCCATTCATTGAAATTGAATTTGAAACCATAGGAATAAGTGGCAACCCTGATTAGTCGGCTCATTTAAGTCAATGACCGCCCGCGAGAATAAGTACTTAGCGTACACGTACCTATGAGCGAGTATGTGACGTGAAGAGTTGGGAATGAACAGCGAAAAAATGAAAATACTTATTTTTATAAACTAATACAAATTTAATTATTTCCTATCTAAAAACATATCATCAACACTTTTATTTACAGAAACTCGCGCACTATAAGAAAGGCTCGAAGTGTCCACCTTCTTTTTCAATACACAAAGCAGTACGTCGTAACATTGATGCACGGCAATTCTGCAACATCTGGGGAGTTACCGTAGAAAATGCGATGTTTATTCTTCTTAGCATTTCTTCTCGGGTACTGCATTCCACAGCGTAGACTTGGTTCTTTAGGTAACTCCATAAGAAAAAATCTAACGGAGTCAGGTCCGGAGAGCGCGCTGGCCAAGGAACTGGGCCACCTCTGCCAACCCATTTGTCGGGGTACATCACGTTCAAGTATTCGCGGACGCGACGATCATAGTGAGCAGGTGCTCCATCATGCTGGAATACTAAGTTGACATATTCCGACACTGGTAGCTCTCTTAAACCTTCTTCTATTTCATTTTTCAACATATTCAAATAACCTTCCCCATTTAGACCTTGAGGGAGATAGATTGGTCCAAGTATGCGGTCTCCGACGATACCAGTCCACACGTTAATTCTCCAACGATGTTGGAAATTGCTCTCGCGCGAAACATGAGGATTCTCATGGGCCCAAACATGCTCATTGTGTAAGTTGAGCACTCCATTTCTTGTAAATGAAGCTTCGTCAGTCCACACCATTCTTTTGGCGAAGTGAGGGTCTTCAAAAATGCGTCTTCTGTACCATGTACAAAAATCGATTCGCAGCTGAAAGTCTGCAGGCGTAAGTTCCTGAGTCCGCCGAAAATGATAAGCATGCTGGCCGTCGTCGCGCAATATGTTGAATACCATCACATGATTCACGCCAAACACCACGGCGGCACGTCGCGTACTGGTTTCCGGGTTATCCTCGAAGTGTCGTAGAATCCGCTCCTCTAAGATCACATCACGAGTGATTGATCTTCCCTCTTTCTGTTCATCATGGAAGGATCCGGTCCTATGTAGTCGCAGGCACACGTTTCTGAAAACGCTAAAAGGAGGCAAACGGCGTTGTTCAGCTGGCGGCCTTCCTTCTATGAACTTCTGGCGGTAAATTTCACGTGCCTGGTGAATGCTATTGTTGCGAGCAGCTCCAACACACAGGATCATATCATAGAATTCGCTATTGGAATACACATGCCGTGAATTTCCTCTTGCATTCAGCAGCCGTGACATTTTAATTATTTTGTTTTTTTAGATACGACTAACGTTCATAGAAGATACAGAGCAACTGACTTCAATTAAAATGTTTTGCATAAAAATGTTGCCGAAAAGAACTAGGTATTTACAACCAAAATGTCTTGCGGCACTGAAAATAATCGCTAGCGGCTAAAGGTCAAAGGGAGAACAAAGAACGCGCCGATTCATACAAAGGATGCCGGCGCAAGCGGCGGCACAATTGGCGGTAAAGCGAGCCCTTTACATAGCGCACAGCGGCTTGCTTTACCGGCAATTTTAAAAAGGATGGAGGTTCCTTACAATAAAATAAACATTTAATTCGTCAATTGATAACTGAGGTTCTAAAATGAAAGGTTTTCATTTATGCTGAAGTAATTATGTTACTTTTAAATTCAAATAAAATTACATAATAATGTTATGTATTTCTCAAACTTTTGACCTTGCACTACCTATCAGAGTTAAATAATAATAATGTTTAATTATGCTTTTGGTATTCCAGGGCAACAGGTGACGGGCAAAACATGACTTGATTACTTTTAACTTTACGTCACAAGTCAGCAACTATAGGTTATGCAAACATTTTCGTATCTTATGCGATAGTTGCCATTTACCACCACGTAGAGGTAGATAGTCGGCTGCTTAACTGACATAATTTTAAAATAATTACTTAACGCAACATTTTAATATTTAGTACTTGAATTATTTGCTGCGTAACTAAACATTTCATTTTGTGAGAAACTAAAACGATGGTTTCCCGATCAGGAATCTCTTTTGTAATTTAAAAAAAAATAATTAGCGTTTTGAAAAACATGTCCTGCCGAACCCAACTGCCGACTTTCGGTAATGTCAGCGAGAATTTTAGGTAATGAGTCTCCTCATTCGCACTTGTTATGTGGGGTACGACGGCCAGCATGCTTATCATTTTCGGCGGACTCAGGAACTTACGCCTGCAGACTTTCAGCTGCGAATCGATTTTTGTACATGGTACAGAAGACGCATTTTTGAAGACCCTCACTTCGCCAAAAGAATGGTGTGGACTGACGAAGCTTCATTTACAAGAAATGGAGTGCTCAACTTACACAATGAGCATGTTTGGGCCCATGAGAATCCTCATGTTTCGCGCGAGAGCAATTTCCAACATCGTTGGAGAATTAACGTGTGGACTGGTATCGTCGGAGACCGCATACTTGGACCAATCTATCTCCCTCAAGGTCTAAATGGGGAAGGTTATTTGAATATGTTGAAAAATGAAATAGAAGAAGGTTTAAGAGAGCTACCAGTGTCGGAATATGTCAACTTAGTATTCCAGCATGATGGAGCACCTGCTCACTATGATCGTCGCGTCCGCGAATACTTGAACGTGATGTACCCCGACAAATGGGTTGGCAGAGGTGGCCCAGTTCCTTGGCCAGCGCGCTCTCCGGACCTGACTCCGTTAGATTTTTTCTTATGGAGTTACCTAAAGAACCAAGTCTACGCTGTGGAATGCAGTACCCGAGAAGAAATGCTAAGAAGAATAAACATCGCATTTTCTACGGTAACTCCCCAGATGTTGCAGAATTGCCGTGCATCAATGTTACGACGTACTGCTTTGTGTATTGAAAAAGAAGGTGGACACTTCGAGCCTTTCTTATAGTGCGCGAGTTTCTGTAAATAAAAGTGTTGATGATATGTTTTTAGATAGGAAATAATTAAATTTGTATTAGTTTATAAAAATAAGTATTTTCATTTTTTCGCTGTTCATTCCAACTCTTCACGTCACATACTCGCTCATAGGTACGTGTACGCTAAGTACTTATTCTCGCGGGCGGTCATTGACTTAAATGAGCCGACTAATCAGGGTTGCCACTTATTCCTATGGTTTCAAATTCAATTTCAATGAATGGAAGTTCGGAGTAGTAGCTGTACTCCTGGTCCTATTGCTGTTGATTAATACGTAAAATAAGCATGCCTCCCCTTAAGTATTATTGCTCACTTATTTAACACCGTGTATAAGGGTCATTTTAATCATTTTTTATCTGCTACAATTTTAATTAAAACTTCTAGTGAAACTTAGATAACAATAAAATCTAGTTAGTTGGGATGCACAATCTCACTTGATAAGTGTCCGCGGCAAAAGTCTGCAAAGTCATTCACGTCGCTCGCTACATGTCATTATGACTAGTAGTGTGTTCATGCTTTTGATTTTGTACTCTTTTTATATTGCGTTGAGGTCAAAATTTAAATGAATAATTTTACGTTCTAATATAACATTTAACTAGTATTTCATGTGCTCGGACGTTTTTTGTTGACGTTTCTTCGTGATTGTGTAAGAGTGAAATTCAAAGTTATTGTCATCTGCCTAAATATTAGTTTGATAAATACATATAATGTAACTGGTTCATTCAACATTTTTATAGGTTAGGCAATATAGTGCGGGTAATTTTGACCTATAAATTCCAACTAAACTAAGTACTACTTTTATTGAAATTACTATGTGCCAGAACCGACAACTGATGATGACATAGTTGAACTAAGCAAGTCAATTCCAACCTTCTACATTTAAGAATGAGAATCTTTGTACCACTAGTACCGCTTTTACCATTGAAAATGTTTATTACATTAGTGGAACTAAGTCAGTTCTTAAAACTTCTCTTGTATTACTAGTTACTATATCCTTCTATTAAAATTCTGGCCATACAGGTATACCCACCTAAATGTTAATAAAGATAAAGAGATAGTGAAGCCTAATTATGGTGTCCAAGCATTGTAATTAAATCTTAAAAAAAACTAGTATTTAAGTTATAAAATTATGAATATTTATATTTCGATTGAAATGTCATGACAATTGTATTAAATTATATTTTTTATGTTGCTGCATCCTTATTATTATTTTACTTTTTTATGGAAACACATATATAATTTTCATGTTTATTGCATGCAATTGCCAGATCTTTAAGTATTAGACTAAAGACAAATGTTATAGATGTAAGAAACATTGAGTAATTTATCATCTTAATTCATTCGTAAAGACTTGCTTCTTTGTATAAATAAGCTATTATATACATTAAGCTGCTACTTCATTTAAGTCACATTCCGTCCATTTTATTTTGTTGTTAGCTATAAATTTTATTGATGTATTTAATTATACATTGTGTATGTAACTGCAATAATTGCTTTTATTTAAAATATGTCCTTTTTTACTCATATACCAATGATGTTTTCCAGTACATAATACTGTTGTCAGACATTACTTATTTTGGTGCCTAAACAATCCACTGACATTCACACAGAGCCATCTAGCCCCAAGTTAAGCATAAAATCTGTATTACTAAACAACGTATAAACATACTTATATAACTTTTTTTGTAAATACATACATATATTCATAGAGAGTACCCAGACTATTACAAACAGACATTAATGCATACAATGTTTGTACTGGTCGGTGATCCAACCCGGAACCCTTAGTGTAGTAGTCGACATCTTAACCGCTACACGAATGGGTCGTCAAAAACTAAGTACAGACACAAACTTACTCCATGGGCCTTAAATAAATTACAAACTTGAATTTAGATACATACTACAACTTTTATTCCTCTCGGCATTTCTCAGGTGATTGGGACCATCCATGACTGGTCTTTCGGGGCAACCTACGTAGAGGACTATTACATGCACATGCATGCTGCTGAACATCTCAAAAAACCGTCGAATTAGTCTTGGAATAAATTTCGACTATATCAAAGTTTTGTTCTATGACCACTGTCCTTCCACAAACTTTATGCTTCGATAGCGTCTCTCTTCTAGCATCTAAAGAACATCAGAAACTCAAGTCTCAATAACGTGACGCCATCAGCGCGGGTTGTATAAAAACCAAAAAAAAATCGATTATACACAAAATTTGGGCAAACCCGAGTAAACCTAGTTTTACTCTATCTTACATCCGTAATTATTAATTCTATTTAATATAAGGATATATTTATAGTTTACATAATCTCACTCATATTATTTAAAATAAGAATATATTAATAGTTTACATTATCCCACATGATCTCACAACTATACATTTTTATGGTAAATATATTAGATAGACATCCCTAAAACATACTGTCTAACGTCAATTTGACACCACCCACCGTTTTGAGTTTATAGATTAGGTTATTTTTTAACCTATTTTATCAAATGTGATTTCTTCACAGTAAAACATTTAAGAATTGGTAATTCATTGTGGTAAAGGTCATTTTTTATCTTTTTTATGCTAGTTCTAGTGCTGGTGTTTGTGCCATCAAACAGGAATTTATTAGAGAAACCTGATAGAAACGATAACAATGAAACTAATTTACTTGGTAAGCGTAAATTAGATTCAGATGAACTGTATGATACTGAAAATAAAAAGCTTAAAAGTGATGAAAACAACTCTGAACAAAAGAATACTTATAAAATGAAAAATAAGCACAGGGGACAAAATAAAGCAAGACCAAAAACATTCAGAGATGAGAAGGAAAACAAACCATGCCCTAGTATTATTAATGTTAATCAGCAGAGGAACTTCAACAATGTCAATTTAATAACTGCAAATTTATTCATAATCCACTAGATTACCTTAAAATTAAACCAAGTGATATCAGTGATCAATGTCATATTTTCAACACTCGAGAATGTGTCCAAAGGTATAGCTTGTAGGTTTGGCTCTAGTCATATTACTCCTGAAGGTTATAACATTGTAGATGAACAAAAGTTAAGTAATTGGAAAGATGATATAAAAAACACCCTCCAACAAAGTTTACAAATTCAATTACAAAAGAAGACATATGATTTGACCTTTGCAGAAAAGTTGGTTAAAGCCTTGGACTAGAAACAAGTCTGATAAAAATAAAATAACAGATGATAAAACAAATCTAAGCACTAATAAAGTGACAACATGTGTGCAATCACTGATGAAGATATAATAAAACGTTTGCCTAGAGAGAAAAAATAATTGATTGTGATAAATTATATCTTAGTCCTTTAACAACAGTGGCAATTTACCTTTTAGACGTATTTGCAAAACATTTGGTGCTGATGTTACTTGTGGTGAAATGGCTTTATGTGAATCTTTACTCAAAGGTACTAAACAAGAATGGGCCTTGGTGAAAAAACATGAGTCTGAAGATTTATTTGGGCACAAATATGTGGAAATAATGTCTATATTATTTCTAAAGTAGCACAACTACTACAAGAAATACTGAATTGGATTTCATTGATTTAAATGTTGGATGTCCAATTGACTTGATTTATAAAAAGGTGGTGGCAGTGGATTGATGCATAGACAACCCACCTTGGAAGCTTCTATTAGGTGTGCTTCTAAACTACTTAGTATTCCCTTTACAGTTAAAATAAGAACCGGTGTATATCAAAATAAAAAAATAGCTCATACATTAGTTCCTATGATTGCTAATGCTGGTGCTTCACTAATCACTTTGCATGGAAGGTCTAGAGAAGCAAGGTATACTAAATCTGCAGATTGGGAATACATAGAAAATTGTGCACAGGCTGCTAAGCCCTGCCCAATGTTTGGTAATGGAGATATTCTAAGTTATGAAGATTACACTGAAAGAAGACATTGGCCCAACTGTCCAAGGGTCATGATAGGACGAGGAGCACTTATCAAACCATGGATATTTACAGAAATAAAAGAACAGAAGATATGGGATATAAGTAGTAGGGAAAGGTTTGATATATTGAAAACATATGCCAATTATGGCTTAGAACATTGGGGCTCTGATACACAAGGTGTTGAAAATACAAGAAGATTCATGTTGGAGTGGCTATCATTTTTGTATCGTTATGTACCAGTAGGTTTATTAGAAAGGCCACCGCAAAAAATTAATGAAAGGCCACCATCATATTTTGGCAGGGATGATTTAGAAACCTTAATGGCCTCTGGCAACTGTGCCGACTGGGTAAAAATCAGTGAAATGCTACTAGGTCCAACACCAGATGGCTTTCAATTCTTGCCCAAACATAAAGCTAATTCATACTAAAAAAGATTTGGAGATGATATGGATCAAAACATTTTTCATACATAATAGGTATGCTCTTGTAAATAATTTGTAAAAAATGAAGACCATGTTCTTCTAAACATAATTATAATGTTTTATAAAAGCACTTTCTGTTTAATGCCATTTCTAAGTATTATCCATTCTCTCTTTAGGATAACAGAAAGCTGCATCCAATTATTACAGAAAATCTATTATCTGGATGCCTGCAGTGAAATATAAATAGGCCAGTCCCATTTGTGCCCAGGCACAGGCCCAGGGCGTAGAATTTGGACACAAACAAACTGCAAAAATAGCCAGGGTAGGATTATATTTTTCGTTTGCTCTTGATATGAAACACCTACATGCCATTATCATCAAAAAATTCAATTGGAATGCACAAGTGCTCACCCTGAGCAACATACATTTATAGTAGTAAACCAAATAGTAAACTTGCACATGACGACCTATGTTGGAGTTTTTTTTTTAATAATTGGCATGCGCAGATGGCTCTTAGCTCAAAAAAATATGCAGCAAATCTAAGGATGAATTGAACACAATTTCTGCACGTCGAATTTTCGACTAAATATGTTGGAATTGCATTAGAATGAACATCAAGTAACCATCTTCTTGCAAGTAAATAAGTTTATTATTATTATTATTGTCACTAGACAACTAAGCTTAGTTTTGGCCTAGTTTGCGCTGTGTGTCTCAGGCTGTGAGCTACTACGAGTATAACGAAGTAAATATTCGTTATACTCGTAGTAGCTCGCAGGGTGTAGATTTACGGTACAAGATTTATTTTATTTTATTTTTTATTTGACCTGGCATCTTTCAAAAAGAGAGCGTATTCTTATATAAAGGGCCGGCAGCGCATCCCTGCGACCTCAGCTGTTGCAAATGTCCATGGGCGGCGGTGACAGTTTCCATAAGGTGAATCGCATGCTCGTTTGCCTCCCTGATGAAAAATCTGATGTATAATAAAATCAAAATCTTAGTTCCATTTTTTATGAAATAAAAAATCTTGTTAAAACATCTTGTTTTAATATACTAAGTCCCACATGAAACCTTAAATATTGGTAACCCATTGTAATGTTTGTATAGAAAAAATTAAATGATCAATATCTTTGAAACTACTGAAAGTTTCTGCGTCACAAATTCAGGTTATCATTTTCGTCTCCGTCACTAAAATTTGAGCGTATTTCAGAGGCCGTAGATCACCAGGTAGCGGAGATACATGTGTCCAGCCAGCTTGAATTTGAAGTTTCCGCACATTCAGTTTTTTAACGATTTCTCGTAAACCATTATATGTAACGCCGTGAATCAAACGTTATTAGCGTCACAAATTCCGTCACTAAATCTTAGTAAAGGAACCATATTCGAAAACGCTCCCGTTATTGAGATTCATGAGGTGCCAGCCAGAAGTTTTATACGTAAAATCAAGCTGGCTGGACACAGATTTTTGCATTTTTCTGCCAAACCGCTGTACGTACCACCAAACTTTTATCTCCATGCTTGTTACAAATTTATGTGACGCACGTTGATATGCAAAAAGTTATCAAAATCACTTCCGTTCACGAGATTGAGAGACTGGCGAAAAGCGGGATTTCAAGCTGCCTGGATACGTTCTCGATCGACTATCTAAGGTTCTGTAGCGTCACAAATTCTGAGATAAGGGTGATTGGCCGTCACATAAAATGCTCTATCGACCTACAAAATTTCATCCTAATTGGAAGATTTGTTCAGACAGCCTGAGCTACATTTCGAAACTATCTCCAGTAGCCAAATATCGCAATGTAATTGCTAGGCGTATTTTAGCTGGGATAGATGGTCTTAATTGAGTGTTGATATCGTTTGTTGATATGTTGTTATACTAATTGTAGATATCTGACTCCAATTTGAGGTAGTTTGCTTGCTTTGCATGCGAGTGTAGAGCCGGCCTAAGAACAATTAAGAATGTCAAAGCCAAAGCTTTAACATTTTGACTGCCAATGACGCCAGACAATAAGTTTTCTATTGCGAATGGATTCCTGGCGATCAATGGGTTCAGTACCTTCCAGCTTTTTTTTACTGTTATCCAGGGGTCTTGTTTTTTGACCTCATAGTGAAAGACACTGCTGTTTTCCCCTTTGCATATAACATTACATTGCAGGTTGAATTAGCTGTCTATACTGAGCGGGGCCTGTGACTAGCAATGGGACTTTAAAGGATTATAATAAATCTTTTAGGCCAAGACATAATAGAAACTACTTTGGGCTGTTAAATTGTTAATAGCAAAAAGCAGCCAGGTAGCCTTGACTAGGTTGTGTGGTCTCTATTTTTAGACGACCCATTTGGTTAAATGGTTGGGACACTGCTACTACACCAAGGGTTTCGGGTTGAACGGTATGAAGTTTTTATTGGTCTGGTTGTTTCTATGGATAATATGTATTTTGTTTACAAAAACAGTAAATAAATGTTTATCCATTGTTTAGTACCAATATCACAGGTTTATTATGCTAAAGTTTAAGGCTAGAGCGCGCTGTGTGAATGTCAGTGGATATAATAAATAATCTGCGATATAATGTACATATTAACAGATAATTTAATTTTAAAATATACTATTACAATATTTTTTTTGTATTTGCGTTAATAATTATTGTAGACAAACGTAAATCCAAGAAAGAAATAACAACTGAAGTAAATGTAAAATATTTAGTAAGATCCGTCAAACAAAGTCAGACCTGGATGGTGTCCGTCTAGTGAAATCGAAAGATGATATTATTATTCATATATTATTTATTTATATTGGCTAGTTTTGGTTAATAAGTAAAACTCTTGACTAGTGTAGTGTAAAATTTATTTTCTTAGCTACAAACTAGGTATTCAATCAAATAGATTCAAAATAAGAATAAAAGTATCAGTAGAATCTACTAAAGACATATTATTTTTTTCAATAACCTTATTTTAATTACTTAGATGAAAAAGATATTTACAAAATTTCGTTGATGACAGTTTATACTGTAGTTCTAATAAAGGATATGCATTATACCCAAAGAATAACAGAAACAGAATATTCAGATCCTTAAACTTTTAGGATTCACATATCATGTTTGTGTACAAATTGTCATTATTTTTCTTTGCAAATAAATTATATTCAAAACATTTAACATCATAAGATGTAAATTATATTAAGCTTACATTTACAACACTGTAGAAAAACTACCGTAGGTAAACAATTTACAGCAACTGGTTATTTTAAGTAAATCTTTAAAGTTTGGGGCTTTATCATAAGCCCCAAAGAATTGGGTTTAAATGCAATGTAAAAAAAAACCTTTTTCAAATTACTACAAATCCTAGTCAATCAATCACAAAGCTACTTTTACAATGTGTGAATAATAATTGTTTCTTATGTATATGCATTACAATACATAAATAAAAATGTGGAATGGAATTTTAATTTTCTTTACTAAAAATAATTTGTTCTTCAGTCATCAACATTCAATAATTATCGCCTTCTACGCCGACGAGAGTCTCCATTGTAACCATTCTCTGTAAGAAAAATATATACCAATTAAAACGCATGTTGGTTCCATTACATATGATACAAAAGTTGAAAGAAACATGACATACCAACCATAATATTTTGTTTAGGATTTTAATATATACTCAATGATTTAATTTAAACAACAAACTAAAATAAATAGAAAAAGGACCTAAGAATGGATTTATGGGTGGCATCTCTAGCCAAAGTTGAAAAGGTGTGTTGTGTGTTAGAGGTGAATTTGCATTGGTTTGAATGTAACAAACCTCAAAGGTTTCACCGTCGGCGATTCCTCTGGCGGTCGTTATTGTACCCCATGGAGCCATTTGCCATCGCACCATTCAGCATAGATGGATCCATGGTCTGTAGATCAGGCCTGCCAGGACCCATATTCTGAGGGCCATAGTAATTCATCACGTTATTGTATAGGGCTTCATTGAAGTTCTGGTTGTCCTTGTCCTGGGTCTTTTTAGTTCCATAAGAACCGAAAGCAGTGAAATTTGCACCAGGACCCATGTTATCACTTCCATTCTGGGGTAGCATGCGCGGCAGTAGGCTCCCATGGGGTACGCCGAGACCGCCAGAGGCAAATCCGTAGCCAGGAGTTTGGCCCAGGCCGCCCCCGTCAGGGCAGCCAAGGCCATAGGAGCCGAGGCCTCCGCCGCTCGGATCCTCATCATCATCGCGATCTCGTCCTCTTCCTCGGCGACGCCTATCCCGACCTCTGGTGCGAGAGGCGGGGAGGCTGGTGTCCGAGCCGAGGCCGCCGCCAGAGCCGAGGCCCCCGCCGGCCGAGCCGTGGCCGTGACCGCCAGAGCCGAGGCCCCCACCGGCCAAGCCATGACCGTCACCGCCGAGGCCTCCGCCGGCTGAGCCGTGGCTGTCACCGCCGAGGCCGCCGCCCAGGCCGCTGCCCGAGCCGAGGCCGCCGCTTGAGCCCAGCCCACCACCGCGTGGGCCACGCTTCCTGGAATCTGACTCGTGGCTACTTCCTCCCGAACCGCGTTGCCCGTGAACCGCGCTACCGAAGGATTCCGATGATGGAGCTGGGGGAGGGGGTGGCGGAGGAGCAGCAGACCAACCGGCATTGCCAGGCATCATAGGACCATTAAAATTGGGCATCATCATACCATATTGGTCAGCTGGAAAAAATGGAGGCATAACAAAGCCCTGTCCATTCATAGGGTTCATAGGTGGTGGAACACACATATTCTGGGGATTAATAGTCATTAATGGTGGAATTTGGTTTTGTTGTTGTTGCATGAAATCTTGATTACAAGGAGGCATCATTTGCATGTTTTTTTCAACAACAGTTTGATTACTTTCATTATGGGGTGGTGTAGTTGGACCTTTTCCATTGGGTTTATTACTATGGGAAATCGGGAGCTGTGGACCAATAGGGGTTGGTAGCAGCGGTTTCGGCGTAGGCAAAAGAGCTTGTTGGGGCATCTTTGGAGGCCCTACTTCTGAGGCATCCTTCACTGGGCTGCACTTGCCTGAGCGTGATCGGCTTCGGGAACGGGAGCGTGAGCGCGAATGGCTTCTCGATGATCGTGATGATCTGCTACGTGACGACCGCGAGGAACTGTGTCTGCGTCGGCGACGATCTCGGGAGCGTGAGCGCGACCGAGAGCGACGACGTCGTGGTGATCTTGAACGGGACCGGGAACGTCGCCCTCCACGACGATATCTGCCGCCGCGGCCTCGGTGGCCTGTCCAACAAAATAATCAAATGATTAAATATGTCAAGTTAGACAAATTTATTAAAAAAAAAAAATTTTTTATTGTAATTACTTACGTCTCCCACCACCACCACCTCGCTCTGATAGTTCTTGCAATTTTGGATTCACAACTTGTTTAGCTTCTTTTAGGACAGCTACAAGGTCGCCAGCTTTGGCAGCATTTGATGGTGTGAAAAATGTATATGCTGTGCCAGTCTTGTTTGTACGACCTGTTCGCCCAATACGATGTACATAATCCTCCGAGTTACTGGGGTAGTCAAAGTTGATAACAAATTTTACGTCGTCAACATCTGAAAGTTCACACATATGTTAGAAAAACAAGCCAAAGATACTATACATGATCCATTATATTAGTAATTGTGTGACATACCTAAACCACGGGCAGCCACATCAGTAGCAACTAAAATAGGAGCTTTTCCACTTCGAAAATCTGTAAGAAATTCAAATTTAGATATTTTAGTTTATGAATTCATTAATTAAAATACTATCACTTTCTTCACATGTTTTTGTTGATAATACTTTACACATATTTGTGATATTAATTATAAAAGAAACCCATTTGTCTTAATAAAGAATGGTCTATAACAACCACATTGGAAATGGTAACTTAAAATATAACTAAATTATGATTGGTTTGATAAAAAATCCTAGCTCTCTTGCCCCAGATTTGTTGCATGATACTTACATAACTTTCAAAAACTGTTGCATTTTGTATCGAAAGATTTACTTACCTTAAATTTATAAGACCATGTTTACTTCGGTAAGGACAATTTTTTGAAAGTTTATATATATCATGAAACACATCAGGGACATTCGATACATTAGATTATTTATTCATATTAGAAACTATGTGTATAAAGTATCATTCATAAATCTGTTGACCAAAAATACTGTCCATTTTCATCTTCAATGAATAAAACCACTTCTGAAAGCGGCATCTTAATGTAGCATTGACTTCCTGAATATGGACACATTTAAGATGAAACATGTAATGGACAACTTCGAAGATAATTATATTCATGGACAGTGCTTCTTCCTCGAAATCGTTAATTTATAAATGTCCATCAGTATAATTAAACAGGGTAACGCACTAGATTGATCGAGAAGGCGCCACCCATCGGCACGAGTGGCGACGAGAATCGAGAGGCGAGCACCGAGCCCGCGCGGTGTGGGTGAAGGCCAGCGCCGGAGCCGGCGCCTTCGACGCCTCCGCGAACGCATACGCCGTGTGTGCGAACGCAGCCGCCGGCGAGGGGGCCAACCTCGCGGCGTCGAACATCGAGAAGCGGCTCAGACTAGCCGCAGGCAAGTCAGAGTGTATAGGGCTTAGCCCCGACAACGAGAGGCGGGCGCGGTGCGGACGCGGCCGCAGACGCGGCTCGCCGCCGCGGGCCACGAGCCGCCTCCGCCGCCCGGCCGCAGCTCTCCACAGCCTGCACATGCAGACAGGGCTTTAGATATTGTTTATATCAGCAGTAACCACTACTGCCACGACTTCTGCACTCATCGCCAGTCCGACACCGCTTCTCGGCAGCCGTTTGTTACTTAAAATTTCTACATATTGAGCTATATCATGACTATGTTATATATTGATAGAAAATTTTCATCATAGATTACTCAAATATTTCTCTGCTGTTTCCAATACAAATTGTTGTAAACATAAAAGATAAATATTCTTGCAGCATTCATCCTGGTATTTAAATCTCACCTTGCAGTACCCAGTCACGCTCATTTTGTGACTTATCTCCATGAATACAAACTGCTGGCCAGCTGAAAAATTAAAATGTGTTAATTTCATAATATAATCTACATTTAAAGTAATAATGATTTATGTGAAAATACATACCCATCTCGTTTCATTTTACGAGTAATGTCATCAACACGCCGTTTAGTTTCAATGAAAATAATTGTCTTGTTTTCTTTCTCTGCCATTATTTCTTTCAAAAGGGTACTTAGTTTTGTTTCTTTTTCATATTCCATACAGACATCTATGATTTGTAATATATTGTGATTTGCAGCAAGTTGTAGAGATCCAACATTAATTGTAAATAATCTTTCAAAAACTCTGATGCTAGTGTTTGTACTTCTCTAGGCCATGTAGCAGACCACATGAGTGTTTGACGGTCTGGTCGGATCTGTTCTATAATTTTCCTTATCTGTGGTTCAAATCCCATATCCAACATTCGATCAGCCTCATCTAATACTAAGTAGGTTGTTCTTTTTAAATTGGTTCTACCACTTTCTAAGAAATCCAATAGACGTCCAGGAGTAGCAATAACAATTTCAACTCCAGCATCTAAATCTCTTGCCTGAGGACCTTTAGGAGCACCTCCAAAGAGACAAGTATTGTGTATTTTCGAAGTGTTTGCAAACTTATCACAAACCTCTTGAATCTGTTGAGCCAATTCTCTGGTAGGAGCCAATACTAGTGCAATAGGTCCATCACCTCTACTTGATTTTGGTTGATGATTGATGTGCACAATTGCTGGCAAGATGTATGAAAGGGTTTTACCAGAACCAGTGGATGCAATTCCTACCATGTCATGACCACTCAAAGCAATTGGCCAGCCTTGGGCTTGGATTGGGGTAGGCTTTGAAAATCCCATTTTATCTATTTCATCCATGACATAATCAGGAAATCCTGCTTCATCAAATGTCAAAGTAGGTTTTGGGATGTTTCGGCCCTTTAGTGTTATTTCGTTTGCACTGCGCCAAGCTTCTACCTCCGATTCAGATCTATTTTCAACATCCTGGTGTGGTACATAAAAGTCCTTTTTGAAAGGCTTAAGTCGGCTTAAATCCCATTTAGGTTTACGAAGACTTGCTCCAGGATTACTTCTACGTCCGCCACCGCCACCATAACCGCCGCCACCACCAGAACCAAGTCCATACCGTGGGCTGCGACTGCGACTACGGCTCCTGCTCCTACTACGACTGCGACGTCGATCGCGACTTCTGTCTCTAAAATAAACAGTAGTTAAATGTTAATGTATCTATATTTTAACAAAAAACCACGCCGCTGGGCTTTCGAAATTTCAACACGAATTTTGAAACATTTTATACATAATATTTACCTTCCTCTTCCCATATTTAATGCACTGTTTCAAATTTAGAGTACGAAACACGGAATTTGAAGGAAATTAACACTTAAATCAATCTAACACTGTAGAACAATGCAATCCATTATTTTAGCAGCGATCGCAGGAATCAAAATGGCGTCTTTAGGAAAAGAAGCACGCAAAGCAACGCATTCAACTCATAAATATTTTTTATTTTATTGAACCATAACTTTTGACGAGCAATGGGACACTCTGTATACAGCCAACTGGAAGTTGGATTTTAATAACATCCAGTCAAGCAATGAGGGATAATTTAGAACTAAATTCACAAGTCAGAACTTCTGAATTCTGAGTCATCTTCGGGTTCATCTGGGGTCATTTCAAAAGTAGATTATTGAATTTCATTATGACGTCATTATAATGTTTGGTTTGATTACTCTGAGTTCTCATCTCTATGTCTAGTTAAGACGGGAACAAGCAAAATTTTTGTAGGGTAATAATATTAAATAATTATTATAATAAATATCTAATTCTAAGTATGATTGAAGGGATATTTTTTAATAATATATTTACTAAATATTTTTTAGAATATTTGTGGTTTATCTCTGGAATACATTTGCACATCCCTATTCGGTTCGGAACTTCGGATTCGGAATCCATTTTCTGTGTTGTTGTGACATTTTGGTTCTGCTCGCGTTGTACTTCAGTGAAAAGGAATTTATTCAATTATTATGCTATTAAATCACAAATCTCATTAAGCAGGTTATGATTAACAATATAATTTAACTTTTGAAAATACTTATCGTGTATTTGAAGTGTGTAAATATACATAATGGGTTGAATTAGAGATTGATTGCTATCGGCATACATTTATCATTTTCGTTTCTTACTTTTCTACTCGTTCATATTGAACTAACACCATGGAATTAGATGTATCGCCTGAAAACGCAGCTGCCAACGACATGGATTTCATAGATACACCCTCAGGAAGTAAATATATTACTTGTAACAACAATGATCAATCTTATTCTGTCATACGCATTCCTGAAGATACTGAAAAAAGTAGCAAGCATTCGTCTAAAAAACAGTCCAAGAGAAGGAAAAAAAGTTCGAATCATTCAAGGACCTTACCAAGAATTATCGTGAAACCATTGCCTCCGCCACCGCCTCCTGAAAGCCGAGAATGGACTGCAGCAACTTCTTATACAGAAACAAGCACTTCCTATAAACCGTCTACGATGCGCGAAGTATTAGCAAGCATACCTGGATTTTGCTTAAAGCCTCGCAAGCGCAGTGGGAAGAAGTTATCTACAGCAGCTCAGTTACAGCAAACTAGGGAAGGTTGTATAGATTTAGAAACACCAGATTCAATATTAGTCAACACTAACATTAGAGCGCTGCTAAACAAACATACATTTTCATTGCTACCTCCACTTACCAGTTAGGGCAACTTCTACCTAGTGTGGATAGGTTAAGCCCTTCTGGACGGTTGAACTCTTCTAGTCTGAGTAATGAGTTCTTTGCTCGTGCTTGTTCAGAGTGGCAAGATAGTCTTTCTGGGGGGGAATTTACTCCAGAAAATCAACAAAAGATGAAGACTGAAGCAGAAAAAGAAAAAGGCAAAATGGATCCATGGAAATTAAAACATTTCGAACCATTGTGGGGAGAAAAATCTAGGCGAGATAAAAGTTCTGTAAATTTAAACACAGAGAGACCATCTCTTAAAACAACGATCAAATTGAGGCCAACTGCATCAATAACAAGTAGTAGTACTGTTCCAAAAATTAAGAAAAGCAAGTCTTCTGGCACAAGCAAGAGGATGAGGTCTGTTGGTGCTGTGACTCGGTCTTCATCCAAAGCTGATGATGTAACTGATGAACCATTAGCAGTAGTTACAAAATCATCTGCTCCACTTCCTGATTTATTGCCAATTAAACATATGAAGGGCCACAATCAAGGATATGTTGATTGTCAAGATTTTAGTTTTTCCGACTCCTCTTCAGTACAACAATTAGATGATTCTGTCTCAACAACTCCTGTTGATCCTCTTCTGGATCCATTATTACCTGATGGTGAATCAGAGCGTAATGAAGTTAAACATGACTTAGACATAAATGTTGTAACTATAGAAGATTTGTAAACCTTGTGAAGAAGATAAAACTGAAGATTCAGAAAGTGTATTCACTGAAACAGTTAAGAGATCTACTGATAGTAATGAAGATTATGTTAGCTTGTCCAAAAGAATTAAATTTGAAGATGTATATGAGTTAGACAATGCTAGCTTTATGCCAAACAAAGTTGAAGAGACTGAAAGTAATAACTTTTCAGATACAGAACCTAATTATAATACTGAACCACCATGCTCCAATGAAGAAATACATAGTATACCTGACCATGAACAAGGGGAGAGTAATGATAGCAAAGCTACAATCTATGATTATGATGAGAGAAGTACCTCTTCAGTTTCTAGCTTGAAAATAGATACTAGTCTGAATAACTTTACTGCAAATGAACAAAATTCATGTGATGATGTCTTTGGAAGTGTTCATAGTGTATCTGAATCAAAAGATAACAGCCTCAAAGATAAACTACAAGATTTACCACAGTCATGTGAAATTGTGCAAGGGGAATATGCTCCAAATCTATTGTGGAATGCAAAAGAGGTGAACCAGAAATTCAAACTATACTCAATCAAAACTTATCTGAACAGGTTACAGTTCGGAATATTGAAATGATTCAAGATAAAGAAAGTCATGTACCAAAAGTTGATGACCAAATAAGTGTTAAAAGTGAAGAACCTGCAAATCTCATCAAATGTGAAGAACAACCATCAGAAAATGTACAAAGCTATTATGATGAACATTTCAAGGATGCTGAATCATTTATTTTAGAAACCAGTGGAATGTCAATACTTGCACCATGTAAGCAAATTTAAACATAAATATTGACATAGAATAATTTTTAAATATATATTACTCATAACTGTAAATGTTCTTTACAGCGAGTGAGGATATAAAATACCCTCCACACCCAAATTTAATGGAGCTGTCATCATACATCAGTGAGACAAGTGGGTATCTATTTAGATTAATAATGAGGGTATCCAAAAAAAAGTTGACAAGTTTATTATGTAAGTTATAGTATTACATTTGGTTTTTTATTTTATATTTCAGATGTAACTGCTGTTGTTACAATGCCTATGACACATAATTCATCAATACCTATGATGGAAGTTACTATACGTCAGTAAGTGAATCAACAGTCTTAGATATTCCTCACCGCTAGGTTAGCAAATTTATTTCTATTAACATTTTGATTTGATATAGTTCCTATCCTATCCATGATGCAAATCCTGCCAAGCCGAAGACATCAGCAGTGACATGGAAAACTGGAAGTGAATGGACTAATAATGAAAACATTGTGACATTACATTCATTTTCAAATTTAAACAGTGATAATGCCAAATATGTTAGTGAAGACTCCAAGACGAGCATGGAAGATGTAAATATGAATGATGAAAACTGTATGTACAAAGACGACAGGGACTCAAATTTTAATATGGAATCATCAAGCTCATCAGAGAGCTGTCAGTCCATGAAAGAAATATCACCCAAGCAAGAGAATGACACCATTCCTAGTATAGTGTCCAGTACAACTATTACCAATCCAGCTATTAACTCAACTTCTACTGCAATCCCACCAAGTATGAGGCCTACAGGGAAGAAATCGAAACTAGGAAAAGAATCAAACAGGTATTGAAATACAAACAGAGATATTATATCTTTAAAAAAAATAATCTGGGGTAATACTAACTATGACTATTGGAATTATACTACAACTTGACTCTTAGAAATCACAAACAAATGAAACCAATTGTCAAGCTCCTGTTTACAGCATTGAACAGATGAGTTTAAACTTATTTTACTTTGAACTATTATTTTAGAAGCTTTATTTAGTTAAGAGTCTAGTAACAGTGTGGCCTAGTTTGTGATTTTATATCATTATTTTATTTGTTTAGCTGTAAGAATAAAAAAGTATGGATAAGAATTTTGATGGATATGAAAGAAGGTAGAGAAGTGTGTAAAGTGGTTCTCTATCATATCTGCCAACCCCTTTAGTACTCAGGCGTGTGTGTTACTGTTTCGTTGTAGAAGTCGGAGTTCGAATAAAGTACCGCCAGGCGCGGTGAATCTGGAGCGCAGCTACCAGATCTGCCAAGCGGTGATCCAGAACAGTCCGAACAGAGATGCGTTGCGGGTCAGCTGCGACCGCCACCGGCGCTGCTGACGCGGCCACCGAGACCTCCTCGACCCCCCCCGCCTCCGCCCCCGCCTATGCTAGTTAGGCAGCTGCCTGTCTCGGTTATGTCACATAATGAGGTAGGTTGAGCACTCTTATTGATTTTTTACCAAGCCAGAAAGATGAGCCCGTCAGCCTGATGGTATTAATTTAAGAAGAAGAAGAAAATATATACTAATTTTTAGCTGGCATCTTCTCAGTAGTTATCAGTAGCATTAACTTGTTGGTGGTAGATTCAACTAGTTTTAACTTTGTAATATTCGAATGTCTTTCTTGGGTGTCTTGTAAAGACTTATTTGAATGACTTCATTTTTGCTCTTGAGTATAATAAATATTATAACTGGTATGTATGGAATGGTTACATTCCCCAGGATGATGAGGATGCAGCATATTGTGCTAGTGAAATTAGCTTATACACCAAAATTTTATTATGTTATATTTTGGGCTACTGCCTCCCTTTGGCTCCTTACATGGCTGTCTGCCCCTGCCTTGATGTTTGCTTTTTTATTTATAACTTATATTTATGAAATATAATATTATGTATAATAAATAAATAATTAAATTATATTTTACTAGCTTTTGTTCGCATATTCGCCCGCCTTAATTTTGGGGTCACACTATTCTCGTTTCCTGGTCACGATAAGATAATATTTTTTTACGCTGCTATAGATAATATTAAACGTCTTTCCATTGATATTCAGCTTCCAACCTTGAAAATTGGGAAAAGTCTCATGTACAATTTCACCCCCTCTTTTAGGATTGGGGAGCCGATTTCCGAATAAAAATGAAGCAAAACTTTTTCTTAGTGCATAATAGTCCACAAACTTCCACCCCCATTTTAGGGAAGTTAAGGGTTAGAATTAGACAAAAGTATGTCACACTCTTCATTCTTTCAACTATCTCCACTTAATAGTTCTACTCGTCTTTTCGTTTTGCCGGGAAAGACGGACAAACAGACACACTTTCACATTTCATATTTTCATATCTTTATTGCACTCCATATTAACATAGATGTTAAAACAATATAGGTTAGTACATTTATGAACCCTGTAGGGCACGGCAAGTAGGAGAGATGAGGAGTCACCTTGGGCTCATATTATTCAAACAATTATAATATAATTAAGGCCTTTATATTATTAAGGCCTAGACTGACCTGACATTTATATCGTTATTATTTTAATATTTATTGATTCATCATTATTTGGATGTAAATTAAATGTATTTATGTGCAGAAATATAATTATAATTAATTTTAATATATGTATCATATTCATACTAGGTAGTTTTGCGATTTTAATTTTATTTAGATTTTATTTGAATTTAACTTTTAATGACTTTAATAAATAACTTAATGATTTTAATAAATTATTGCTATTCAGTTCAGATTTTTATGAATAACATTTTATTGTTTATTTATTTGAATTCTTTTTCATCTAAATATTCTTGTATGATATAGTATTTTTTTTTATTTATATTTGTTTATATAATATTAATAACATATTTGTATTTATTATAAGATATTATTATTTATTGTAAGATTCTTTTTTTTTCTTTATAGATCAACGAGAATCGACCTAACAATGTTGGGCAATACATACTCGTGCAAAGGACTCCAAATATTGCACCCAGAGCATCTAGTGCTCCCCCATCAAATCAAAACTCGAATGTGGTGAGTACTGTATTCTGTTTATTTTATTACTAGCATTTGCTAGCGGCTTCGCTCGGTTTAAATTCGGGGTAATACGGTTCTTTGTTACAAAACAGAATATTATTTTACGCTGCTGTATGATATTATACGTATTTACATCGATTTTCAGTTTCCTACCTTGAAAACTGCGAAATGTCCCATATACAATCTCACCCTCTATTTTAAGGCTTTGGTAGCCGATATAATAATTAATAATAATAATAAATTGTGTTTATTGTTGTCCACAAAAATATACATATCACATTTTGTACAAATAATGCAGTAACAAGATCAACAACAGGAAGCAGCTCAGCGTATGCTCATCTGCGACCAGGAATCTCAGACAGCGCTGATTTACAGCCACTCCCTTTTTCTCTTTAGGTGTTAAACGAGAAATAGGTCGTGAGGGCTACATAATTTTACATTTGGTCATATATAAATCTCAAAAAAAATAAAAGTATGATAAAAGATAATAATAAAAAATAATAATTTGGGATATTAACAAACAAAAAAATAGTAAGGAATGTGGGTGTATGCGTGCGTTTGTGTGTGTGTGTATGTGTGTGGATGGTGTGTGTGAGGGCGTATGTGTAAACCGTGTAAAAGTAGTTGCGTATATGTTTGAGCACCTACCTATTCAAAAAACTCTTTCAATGACAATAATTTCCAATACGCGCTGATAATATCTTGCGCAGCTAATTGTTTTTTTAGTAAAGCTAACTTGTATTTTTTTTGAAACACTCAACTGTCATTGATATTCTCATTGGGGGTGGCAAGTCATTCCAAATGCTAGCTGCACAAAATTTAAAAGAACTTCGATATCTTGTGGTATTATGCTTGGGTACCCTTAATAGATTTCTGGTAACGGACCGAAGGCTTTTTAGGCTGCTTCCACTCGCCCAAGTTAGCTTCTCAAACAAGTATTCGGGTGATTTGTTCCAGATTATTCTTTGCACGGTACAAGCGAATAACAGTTCCCTCCTCGCTTTCATGTTGAGGATACCATACCTGTTCAATAGCGGTGTTATGTACTCCCTTCTTGAAACATTGTAACAGAAACGTATGCACGCGTTTTGTACTCTTTGAATCGCTCTTTCGGTGCGTACGTTTAACCTTGGGCCGACTACTGTACTACAGAAATTAAAAGGAGACAAAACCAGAGAATCAGTCAACAGCAAACGCAGCTCTTGCCTCAAATATGGTCTAAGATATGTATGTATTTATAAAAAAATGTACGTATGTAACTTCTTAACTACAAGGTCCTCGCTTAATATAGGGCTAGATGGCGTTGTGTGAGTTTCAGTGGATATCTCTATTTTTTCTTCTCTCCAGAGACAAAAAAGTCGCATCAAAATCTTACAAATGCAAACAGGTCTAAATGCTAAAATGACCTAACCGTCAAAACTGCGGAACACACCGCAGTCGGGGAAAAAATATCATATTAATTTTTCTCTGCTATATCAATACCGGAGATATCCTCCCGAACGGAGCGGAGAGGGTTTTTTAATTACATAGTGTCAACAGTGCGCTGCCATGAATTATTCACCGGGGCCGGGGCGGGGTTTTTTACCCCCGCGCTTCCTTCGCGGACTTTTTACCTTGTTTGTATATCTTGTGTGTAATGTGCCTTAAGTGGATGAGCTCGGATAGGCAGCACGGCTCTTTTAACGTGGTGGTTTTTATTTGGTTGCATTTGACAGGAAATATCATTTGGTGCAGTTAAAGAATAATGATAATGAAACGTGTTTTAGTGTCTTTTTAATCAGTACATGTACAAACAAATCAATTAGTACTTAGTGTAATAATTTAAAGTTATAGAACAAGAAATGACACTAAATTGGTAATAATACGATTATATAAAGTCAGATCTATAAACGTTTCGCATATGAATATTCGTCTTGATTAATAAGTTTAGGTTTAGGTAAACATAAACTAAATCTAAAAAATACAACTAATACAACTAATGAGAATGAAAATATTAGAAAATAGTGTAGATGACATTTGTACATATTGTAGTTTTTGAATAGCGTAATCTTTCTAAGTTTATTTATTTATTAGCCACAGAAACTACTAATAATAAATACATCCCTCTCTCTCTCTTCAACCTATCGCAGTCCACTGCTGGACATAGGTCTCCCCCATTTAATAAATACATATACACAATAAATATATTTAATTACCTGTGGCACGAATACAATTATGACCTCACCTCCAGCACCTTATCGGTGACGAATTATGTAACATACATGGATTACTTTCCAAATTCTTTAAAATATAAAAACACGGGTACAACAAGAATGTGGAATTATGCCTTGCAAAATCGGCCTTCAGTACAAGTGAATTTCATCATGTTTCAGGATCACTTTGTCTTGAATATTAAACGTTTTCGAACGATATTACCCTAAAATCAATCTTCATATGCAGTAAAAATTGTAATGGCTGTTGTCTGAGCGGGCTCTCCCGCGGACCATGTTTGCCCACTCACAGTTATAAGCTTCTCGAGATCGGAACGCTCAATTTTTTAACGGGGATTAATCGTTTTAAAATTCAAATTTTCAACGGTTTCACAGTAAAAAGGCATAAAGCAAATTTTATTATATTAGCGTTTTGTAAGAGAAAACAAAGATGCTTTGCCATAACGATTCGAGTAAAATACATTTCGCATTTGACTCTAATCAATTGACTGATACTCGTTTAAAGGAAACTTAATAAGTATTACTTTGCACTTAATTATTATGTTTGTAGGTATTATTGCCGTGAAGTTTGAATTTCTAGTACAAACCTGTTAGTTGGCTCTTGACTCTAAAGAACCCTTTTTTTAAGGCCTTTAAAACTTAATAAGACGAATCATTATGAGTATAAAAAGTTTGCATAAAAAATAAGTTTGCGGATAAACGACCGTAATGGTTAACAACTCTATATAGTTAAGTACTATCACCACCAGATCTCTTTTACTTTGTTTTCATAAGCAATATTTCGTTCATATACATTCATTCAAGGTTTCATTGATTCTTTATAGTTGTAATCTGTATTTTTACACTTGAATCTGGTTTAGATGTCATCATGAAACTTAATCAGTGTTACCACCTTAGCTCTTTTGGGGCTTGACTTAGTATAGGTGAACTCCTTTAATAATAATGCCGCCCGAAAAGGGCAATCTTACCCTTTTTCACTGTCTTGAAAATATTACCAAAGTATGAAGTTTTCGCCATGCTAACAAGTACTTTTTTGCTATTGCTTCATCGCTCATGAAGACGTTTTTAGACGCTCTAAAACACGGCTGAACGACAAGATTATTTCAGCATTTTAAGTTCAGAAAATCTTTTGAAGCTCCATCTAGCCCTTTTTAACTTCTCATAAAGCCCCATTCCTAAAACGAAGGTGGCAACACGGAACAAAATTAAGACCAATAATTTTAGGCTGTTAGCCTCTTAGTGTTTTTTCGTCAAAAATATTTTTCAAATAAAAAAGGATAGGTGATTTTGCCCTTCGACCGTCAGTTCCTCTCGCATCCAAGTCGGAACGCGTCTAACATTCTTGGACCTTTTTCCAACATTGTTTCCGCAGTTGTTCATTTGAATTTAATAATAAAATCGTTTCATCTTTGAACCATCTTTAATCTTTCAAATTAATTTTGAGGCTTTTTGCCCCTTTTTCTTTTTGGATGAGATGTACTTCACAATTGAATATGAATCAGATTGAATGTTTATTACTTTAGTTATTGAAAATCTGAAGTACGAGTAAGTAAATATTCAATGAAATGACATGTCATTGCATTTTGAACAGTTTCTAAAAATTACAATAGGTAGTCCACCTATTGTAATTTTAAGATAAATAATAAACTAACTGCAAATCTTTGTTTGATACAACCTGGGCCTTTTTAAGACAAGAATGAAATACCACAACGTTTTATCGCGGAAAAGCAATATAAAAGCTATAGTTTGTGGTTACAACTATTCCCGTGAAACTTTGACCATAGGGCGAGTAGAGCAAAATAATAAATTCTTATAATATAATTTTAAAAACATTTCGCTCTATTTTCATTTGAGTCATACTATTTGCTCCTTACCATCAAGTTAGACGAGATGGCGGAAATGTCAACTAGTTCAATCTAAAATGAATACCTTCAAAGATTTATTGTAAACAGCTCGACTTTTTTACCGTGAGCTAATTACCACACGCGAATATTTTAGCGGGCGAAACAAAAGACAATCTCATATTCATGTCCCCGCTAAATATTGAAGCGGTACAAGATCTTCCAACGCTCCAATCATACAATATCGGATGCATCCATCTATTTTTCGGATTGTTTCTTTGTGCGGTTTGATCGGCAGTTGTTTGATTCCCGTGTTTCCCGGGTCCCGGAGGAGGCGTCGGGATAATAACCCGGCGTTGTATTCGTGCGTGTGTTGACAATCACTCCCGCGATTATTTGAGGAGGCCTCCCGTCGGTTTGGCTAGTGTTGTGCTGGGCTCGATGTATTATGTCGATATTTTTTATGTATTGTAATCAGTATTCTACGAATATGTATATATTTTTTTAGTATATACACATACTTACTTTGTGGGATATGTCCCGATCTCCCCATATAAATTAATGAAATAAATATTCGTGATTTTTCATACACAAGTAGTATTTAAAACGTTCAGAAAATATTTGTAATATTTTCATAAATCCATCCAACAGTCGGTATTAGCAAGATAAAATGAACTTATCATACTTTCAATGTTGGGTGTGAAGCTGCATCCATTTAGAACGATCCATCGTTTTATTTGCGTCAGTACAAATAAAGGGGCGGAGAGACAGATATTCATTAAATTTATGTCTACAAAAACACTTCTAGATTTCAAATTAAAATCTACCACTGGTTTTCTGACCGAACTTAACTTCTTAGATTAGTACCAAAGACACTACTTTTTTAATAATTTGGTCATTATGTTAAAAAACATTTTTGTTTATAACTCATAAAATATTTATATAAAAGCAAATAATTTATATAGTTATATATAGTTTTCGAGACAGAGAGTGCTCTGTCTCGTCAACCTATCAGCAGACCAGCAAACCACTGCTTTACAAAGGTCTCCCCTATACAGTTTAATTTAATTACAATAAAATACTATATAACATAAAATAAAGAATACCCTTTAGTAGTACTAATCCCAATCTAAATCAGCAATAAAATTGTAAAATATCGGTTAGTTGAAAACCCATACCTATATACGTCGCTAGCGAATTATCGATACACCCATTCCTGCACTACTCGTCTCCCCGCGAGGCTTGTTTAGATTTTTACGCAAACACCGGTCCATCTTTCTAATTGCCTTAATTAAAAGCAGCGAGAAAGCGAAGTGTGTACGACGAGAGGGGAGGGGGGGGGGAGTGGCCAAATAGCGCGTTTTTTGTAACCACCCATATCATTGGCATTTTGCAATTGGTACTATTGATTGGGGTTCAAGAAATATGTTACGCTCATCATAAAATTTGTGGTTATTTATTTATGCATCCTTTGTCGTCATTTTCCGCTACGTACGATAAAAATGTGGTATGAACTTCCACTGAATAAATTTCCGGAGCGATCGAAAAAAGAAAAGAGCGTACACTCTTGCAAAGGACCGGCAACGCATTTGTGGGACCTCGGGTCTTGCAAATGTTCATGAGGTGAACCATGTGCTCGATTGAATCCTGTGCAATAAAATAAAAATAACTGATGAAGGAAAATAACTGTCTATCATTTGTTGGTGTCATTCAATGCCGCTCTGTCATGGTCAGGCGTATCACTTACCGTAAGGTTCAGTCCGCCGTCCTAAACTTATTATATAAAAAAAGACTGATCAGATATTATGCACGTTCAATAGTGATTCAGGATTTTCATGGTTCAACCCTATACAGGTCCATCTGTTAATTCGCGTACGGGATTAATTCGATTGGTGCAACCCCCCACCGCGCCCCCACCGTGATTATAGCGCCGCGTATTAATTGGCTACGTTTTAATGAACTGCAAATAGCACGTGCCCGGAGAGCTGACGGTGATTTTTGCTTTGGTCGGGTTATTTTTTGTTGTCAAAATGCGGTTTGAGGTTTGGTTGAAGTTTTATATTCCCCCTATAAATATAGTTTGCTTTTTTGAAACAATTGTTTATTATACTCGGTTTATACGAAGCACAATTTTAGATAATCGGATCTCTAGTTGTTTTATGGTGATTTTTAGAATGTAGGTGATAAAGTAATGATCAGAATTATTTATTAAGGTATTGATACAAAGACCGTTTCATCTGGTTCATCATATCATATATCATAGACATCATAATTTGCATTGTCTTTCAACTATTTATATCAAAGAAATTTAGATATTCAAATTTTAAATAATATCTACCAAGAAAGGTTTTTAAATTTTTTAACCGACTTTAAAACGGGAAGTTACTCAATTCGTCGCGTGTATATGTTTTTTTTATGTGTCAATTGCTTGCCTATTTCGATAGTTTATTCTTAGTGAAACTTAGATTAACATACTAACTAGACGCACAATCTCACTCAAAAAGTTTCCGCGGCAAAAGTCTGGCCATCGCGTCAGTTGGGCAGAATTTTCATTCATCGTCGCTCGCTACATGTCATAATGGCATAGTAGTGTGCTCGTGCTTTTGATTTTGTATTCTTTCTATAACGCGTTAAGGTCAATATTCAAATGAATAATTTGAAATTTTAAGTATGTACGTATGTATCATGGGGCTCGGAAATTTTTTGGTTGACGTTTCTTCGTGATCTTTCACATCTAGTCAGTTAATTGTTGATCTAAGAAGTGAAGTTGTTGTGCCTCATATTATCACTAAAACTCTAAATAGTGAAAACTGGATTAACCATAGCGCTAGCTTTAACCCCAGCCTGGGCGGGGTGGAGGCGGCCCCGGCTGCTAATTAAACCCTCGCCGAATCTGGTTAATTATGTTTACCAACCGCGATCCCGGCTTAATTGGATGATGAGTGCCGATTTTAACAAGCCTCGCTTGGAATTGTTAATAAGTTGAAGTTAATTGGCTATGTGTGTAACAATGTCTTAATTAATTACGCTTAGTTTGTTATCATTGTCAATTTTTGATTAGGAGGATAAATTAAATAAAAAATGATTTGATATGTGGATACTA